>JABMCL010003441.1:85000-167500 GCA_018857735.1 Alviniconcha marisindica | reverse complement strand
CTTTCTCATAAAGTTTTAATTTTCTGCTCCCTTAGTCCCTCTGTCTCAGAGTCTGTCTGTCCCCCCCTCCCCCCCCTCAATTTTTTTCTTCATTTCTTCTTCTCTATAAATGTTTAATTTTCTGTCTCTGTTAGTCCCTCTGTCTCTACTCAGAGCCCACCCCCCAGCCCCCCTTTTTTATTTTTTATTTACACTTTTTTCTCAATAAAATTTTAAGTTTCTGTCTCGGTCAGTCCCTCTTGTCTCTACCTTACAGTCAGTCTGTCTCCCCCAACCACCCTCCTCCCCCCTTTTTTCTATAAACTTTTAATTCTGTCTCCGTCAGTCCCTTTGTCTCTTCCTCAGAGTATCTCTGTTGTAAATAGATCTACACGCCATGAACCAATCAAAAGTAAATCTCTGCCCCCCCCCCCCCCACCCCCATCTTGGGATAAATCTGACATGGAAATGTACAACCAGTGACCAGTGATGCCACACGTACTGAATGTAAGACTGTAAGAATAACTGTTGCAGATGCATGTACTAATATTATGCTATGGGTAGGAACTTAGACGATGAGTCATGAATATATATATATAAAAAACACTTAAGTGTTAAAATCAGTAAGGTTCATGCAGTTCTTTCTCTCTCACTCTCAGTCTCTGCTATGCAAAAAAAAAAAAAAAAAAAAGCCCTGACAGGGTGCTGTATTTTACATAACACTACAGCCTTGTGACTGTTTGCTTCCTTTGGCCTATGGAACCCAGCTTTGCTGTCACCTCTTAAGTGGCACAGACTGAAACAGAATCCAAGGAGGTGTTGGTGGGGGGGGCAGAGTGGGGGGGGGGGGGGGAGACTATACCTAAAGCTGAGACCAGCATACTGGTACTAAATACCATACCCCACACCGTGAGTGTGACCCCACAGGCAGCACTGTCTTCATGTTCAACAGCAGCGGCTGCAACCTTGCTTTACAGTAAAAACCCACATCTTCAATGAGATTTGATGATGGGTCCTCATCCTACTCCATCATTGTTCATGCTAGATTATACATGTCTGCTGATTCAAATCCCATGACAAAGTTCCCATATTTGCTTTTTTTTCTCTGATCTGAAGCTTGAATTCTGTGCCTGATTTTGTCCATTGACCATTCTGCGACAGTGCGTGTACATACACCACTTTCATGGACTGTAAGTATGGTTTCATAGACTTGGTGGAAAATAACAACATGAAAACAAATAGCACAGGCTGCAGTACATCAACCAAAAAAGCAGCTGGAAACTTGTATTTTAGTGCTCAGTATGCAAGGATCAATTCACCCTAGTTACAAAGACACTACACTTAACTAAACCAAATGTCATGCTTCATAACACTGTTGATCTGCAATCGCTACCTTACTTCCAAAACAACAACAGTCAATAACGTTCAGGACTTATTCACACTCAGTACATAGACTAGAGAAGGAGGGGAAAAGTACCAAAACAAAGCCAAACAATTTCACTTTACAGCAAGCAGCCCTATGAGGCTATGTATGACGCTAGGGCGCAAAGAAAAGACACTCAACAGATTCAAGGGAGGCAACCCATCTACCCACTGAAGCTCCTCAGTATCCTAGAGTTGCTCCCCATTACTCCCATTTCCAACATTCTACTATTGTACTGATTGTTGAGACCGCACAGAATTTTGTATCCGAAGAAATCGTAGGTTAGGGTGGGCGCAAAGCCTAGCATGTATCAGTCACCCATCCACGTGGCAACCATGCTCAATCATGCTTAGCCTTTGGCTTTCAAGAGGCATGCTCTCGCTCTGCGCCACCGAGTTTAACTCTCCTTCTCCTGTCAAGTGTCGCAGCCGACCTAGCAGCTACCCACTGTCTCCTTGATCTTGCTCCTTGTGTGATGCAGTTGTAAGCACATACTTCTAATGTCACAGCCAACCTAGCAGCTACCCACTGTCTCCTTGATCTTGCTCCTTGTGTGATGCAGTTGTAAGCACATACTTCTAATGTCACAGCCGACCTAGCAGCTACCCACTGTCTCCTTGATCTTGCTCCTTGTGTGATGCAATTGAAAGCACATACTTCTAATGTCACAGCCGACCTAGCAGCTACCCACTGTCTCCTTGATCTTGCTCCTTGTGTGATGCAATTGAAAGCACATACTTCTAATGTCACAGCCGAGCTAGCAGCTACCCACTGTCTCCTTGATCTTGTTCCCCATGTGATGCAATTGTAAGCACAAACTTCCAATGCAGAACTTCAAAGATACATGGTGTCCAACAGGCAAGGCACAAGACACTGAACAGCGTTTTGCACATGCATCTCACCCCGTTCTTATTCTGAAATTGTCCCTCACAGAACTCTGCTTAAATAACTCATTAACTGCATCAGTCACACAATGTAAAGAATGCATGAGCCATGGCACTTCTGGCAATGCACATGCGGATCTCCGCAACACACCTGTTCATGGGAACACAAGAAGTATACTTTTCAAGTGACCAACACCTGTTCATGGGAACACAAGAAGTAAACTTTTCAAGTGACCATCACACACATCTTGTACCAAACAGTACAACTTGACAAAACTGCCCCCATCCCCACCCCAAGTACTGGCGCACCTATTCATTTTCCAAAATATCACCATTTATCAGTTTCAAGACAGTATCACCAAAGTTTTTCCCCAGTAATATTCTGGTGGGTTCTGCTTGCATGCTTTTACAATATATAAGTTGTAAAGCTATAGATCTGCTTTGTCTTCACAGTGGAACATACCATGTGTAGATCTGCAGTTCATTGGTGGGTGTGTTTCCACGAGCATATTCCATAAGAGAGTGGTGTCGCCCCATACTGCAGAACACACGCAGCAACAACGGGCATGTCTGCACACAAACACAGCATAATAAAAATTAATAATTAATATTAACATTTTATATGAAAATAATTGAGCTACCAGGTGCCATTATGATTATCAACATACTTAATCTTCTTCAAAGCTATATTACAAATACATTCATGCACAAAACAAAAAAAACAAAAAAAACACACACACATTGTCTCGCAATCAGTGAATCACACACTTGACCAGAAATAACAGTACACAAATTCCATTGATCAACCTGGAAAGTTCATCACAGTGACACTGACTGAAAAAGTTCAATCTTAAACATGGTGTTATATTATATATAATAATAATGTGTGTGTGTGTGTGTGTGTGTGTGTGTGTGTGTGTGTGTGTGTGTGTGTGTGTGTGTGTGTATGTGTGTGTGTGTGTGTGTGTGTGTGTGTGTGTGCAAGGCTGCAAAACACCATAACACTATTTTAGTATTATTGTATTAACAATATTATTAACCTTTTTCTTGCCAACAAGTTAATGCAGGTAAGCTTTGTTTCCAAGATTAGTTCCAGAAAGAGTATTCAGCATAACTTACTGCAACTCACTGTAGCATATAATCTACTAGTAGTCTAGTATACATTACTAGTAATAGGAAACGTCATCATAACAACTTTGAGTTTGAGCTCTGCTAAAAAAAGCATTATGGCTTATAACTATATTTTGTGTATTACATATATGATATAGCTTGTACAACTATAAGACTGAGAATATGTGAAAGTGAAACAGAGGATTACACTAATTTACAGCACAACATTATAATATATGGAATCCTTTTGACAAATTTTATGAAAAGCACCTTATGAGCAATGCCCTTTCTCATCACCGTACACATGTACTAACATTGTAACAATCGTCCCAACCATAAAATAACATAATGTGTACTTCAAATTTATTTCTCAGTTATGATAAGTACTACAACTTACAAGTCAAATAGTACAGTAATAATAATAATTATAATAGGGAACTTATAGAGTGCTTTCAGAATCTCAAAGTACTTTACAACTTAAAGATAAACATACAATGCACAAATACTCATAATTATGCAAATCAATAGTATACAAGCGTAAAAAACATACAAAAATTAACAAACATCTTCATACAAAACATGGCAAAAACACATGCACGCAAAATCGCACATACACACACACACACACACACACACACACGGCTGAGAAGGACATGGGGCGCGGGAAGGGGGGTGGGGTGGGAAGACTAATTTGAAGGCAAGGTCTGTGACTGAGAGAGAGTGACAGACAGACAGAGACGCACAGAGAGACAGACACAGAGTTTATTGAACTAGTCTTACCATTTCTGAACTGGATAGCTATGCATGAACAGCATTCTGTGAGCCCATGCAGTTGCTGTTAAACATTATCTGATTTATATGCTTGCTGCAGGAGACTGCCATGAAAATGTAAAGCATCACTTTCTCACCTACCAGAACAATGTAATTAACTATTATGAACAAATAATATCATGCACTAAAGAAAAAGGCAACAATCTAGTACTTTCTGTTTGAGCTCTTTTCATCATCTTCTTTCATCCAGCATCTGCCATCTGTTTTACAGCAATCTGAACCTTAAATAATTCAAACTTTAAATTTAATACTAGTACTTTAGTAGTAGTAGTAGTAGTAGTAGTAGTAGTAGTAGTAGTAGTAATGATATTGTTTTGTACACCAAGGCTCCTGTTGACACACAAATGTGCATCCTGTATGCACTAGAACTGAAAAGAGCACACTAGACTTCCGTCTAGAGGGAGCCAAAAAGAGGGCACTGGGACGCACTTAAAATATTCCAGGTTTCGTTTTTTTTGCAAGTCCAGACCTGTTCCTGCCTGACTTAAAATGTGGTCACGTGAACTATTTATATCACATCTTTTGTCTGGAAACCAACAGCTGTTGCTGATAAGTACACATTCTCCCAAACTTCTTGAGGTACAGAGGACTATGCACACAGACACAAATACACTAGCACACACCTAAGTTCCTAACAATAATGATGATGTGGGCAGCACATGGTTTACACTTACATAATTATTAGGGACAGACAATCAACCATTCTTCTTCTTTCATGGTGCTTTACGTCCACAGAAACCATAGAATTTTATGGCCAGCTTATTAGTATTACAATATTAGGGGCAAGGACAATCAACCAGCCAGTTTATACACCCTAAATCATGAGACATTTTGGTATTCTGCTTCTGAAAGGTTTAAATCTTTAATATAATTTTACTGCATGCTGTGCAAACAAATGCAAGACTGGCACTGACATTATTATGATTATATAACTACTTGCATGGGGTTGCGATCATAGCAAAATTTTGCGTAAATGTAACCATTTTGTTGTTTCCCAAATAAACAAAGGTGGGGTTCAACTTCACAACTGTATTATTATTATTATTATTATTATTATTCATTTATTGTGATTATTATTAGTAGTAGTATTATTAGTATTTTCCTGTTAAAGTAAATTATGGGGTGATGACTGAATTTACTATTCAGACTTCTATGGAATGACAATATGGACCGCCAACAGACTGCTGTAAAGTGCTAATAAACTGTTAATGGATGGCATTAAATTGAGATTAAAGTTAGAAGTAGATGGAACCAACATGATAAAACTAAGTAATATAACAAGCGATATGCTAAGTGATGAAACTACATGATAAAAGCTAAGTGATGAAACAAAGCAATAAAACTAAGCGATAAACCCTGAAACGCAAAACAAACAGCACCTATTACAACACATGCGAACATTTTGGATCCATACAAGATACACCATGACCATAGCCATAGGAATGCACACCATCAATAGCTGTTAAAATACATCCTGCCAATGTCCACCTACCAATCCAACAACATGTAAACCCACACAACATCCCCAAATTCATTAATTTCAACCACTCAATGACTCAATCTATCCATAGACACAACATACAATATCCCAAATGGTGCAACGCAGCACCACTGATCAATGGCCAGCTATTTTGTTGTTTTTCCTTATAAGGCTTATATTATAGATATAATAACATACTCAGAAAAGAACAGCAACAATTCCACTACATCCTCAAACCAATCTAAAAACAGCAGGACACAAAAATATTGCATTTTTTGGGTGCCGTATGCATTTTGGCCCCATTTTTACTGCACTACCGTACACAAAATGACTGAACACAACACTAGATCTACTTGCAAACTCAGTGTCAACAAAGACCATACAGCTACACAGCTGACAATCTTCGGTGTCATTTCAGCCATGGTCCATGGCCCCACACTCCTCTCCACCACACACTACAAGTCCATTCAATGAAAGGTGGAATCTGGACGATGATGAAATAAACGCATAAGCTGCCATAATTTTTCTTTTAGGCCATACGTTTTCACCCTCAAGTCTTATCCTGCACCGCATACAGTTATAGTCACCAGTGCCCTGTCTGAGAATGAAATTCACATACTTTTCTGAAGAACGATAATTAACTTGAAATCAAATCCTAATAAAACCATTACCAAAGAATTATGTTGAAAACTTTCTGACAAGTTTGCTTTGGGTGGAAATTTCTTTTGATGGGTTTTTGTTTTAATGAGATTGAGAGATACAAAAAGCTGTATAAGTTATTGTGGATGGCATTCCAACTTTTTTGTCATTGAATCTGGAATTGACAAGGATGGCCAGTTTCTCCTCTGTCCTTTCATTTGAATCATTAGCAATAAAAATCAGAGACTGTAAAGGTATTAAGGGTATAACCCTTCTCGAAGTTGTCAATGACAATGGCACAGATTTGGAACAAGTGTTAAACTTAAAGATAGTTAGTATGAAATGTCCCATGCACTGTCCATTACTGACAAATTTTCTTGTGTTTCTGGCCTAGAGATAAACAAGCAGAAATTTGAAGCTAAGTGGTTAGGTTGTAAAAAGCATTGTATAGATCTGTACATTTTACAATTTTGTATGGAAAAAGAAATGGTAAATAATATTGTTGGAGTTTATTTTTGCAAAGATATACATGTGTGTCCAATAAGCAGGATAACTGGTTACAGTCACTCCACTGGCTCCCAATTTCTGAACAAATAAAATACAAAACTGCTTGCATGTGTTACAACGCAATCACAGGCACCACTCCCTCTTATCTTTCTCAGCTACTACGCCTTTACAGTCCTTCCCACTCTCTCCACTCTTCATCAGACACGCATGCTCAAACTCCAACCTTCAATCGCAAAACCCATGGCTTTCGCACTTTCTCACACTTTGGCCCCCACATCTGGAACAATCTCCCCCAAGACATCAGGCACTCTGCTACTCTCTCTTCCTTCAAAAGCAAACTCAAGACATTTCTCTTCTCAGAATATTTCAGCTATGAGCTAAGCAACATTGTCCATCACCCCTATCAGTCTGTACAATGAGTGTGTGTATGCGTGTGTATGTGTGTGTGTGTGTGTGTGTGTGTGTGTGTGTGTGTGTGTGTGTGTGTGTGTCTTTTGCATAGTTACACTTGAACCCATGTCTACACTATGTGTTAGCTTTCTCTTCTTCTTTTTTATTTTTTATATATTTTATATAACATATATATATATATATATATATATATATATGGGTTCTTCTTCAATGCTGGTCCTAATTGGTAGTCACTCATGTTGCAACAGTTTTGTTGTAAATCAATTCCTTTTTTTCACACCAAATGGAGAAAATTCCCTTTGTTATACACCCAAGAAGCAATGAGAGCAATATGGTGGGAAAAAAATGTTTTGTTTATTTTTTATTAGCAAAATATACTCCCATGTCACGCAAAAATGGCGGCCAAAAACAGGAATGGCGATACCCTACTGCTTGCATACCCTAAGCTATTTCATACCAGAAGAAAATATTCAGACATATATAATTTGTTTGCAAAGTTGCAACATGCACCAGAAAGCTAATTTCAGGACTGCTGAATATGTCTGTGTACAACAATGATGGTTGAAAGTGAGCATAATGCACGTTTCATGACCCGTCACGTCATGAAACACGCGGTCACTTCCAACTTGCACAAGATCAACAATGCGAACCAGGAAAAACACTGTTGCTATAAATAACAAAGCACTATCAATGCTGAGATCTGAACACCACTGTTGCCGTATTATTTCCTAAAATGCATTAAAAGTGCAATGAAAATTTTGCGTCACGGGTGAAACGTCCATTATGGCAACAACAAAAATTTGCGAAACAAATGCAACAAAGGGAAAAAATCTTCTAACCGCTATTTTCAAACATACCATGGGCAGCTACACACACATTGATGACGTTGTGTCACGTGATAAGCACGGAATTTGTGATTGGGCGCTTTTACCACTGCGCGTCACGCTCTGATGCAGGAGAAACGTGCGTTGACTGGCTGTCATCATTGTCTGCTAGCACACGATTTCACCCAATTTGGAGGCTACCAATGACGCAGGTAGGTGAAATTCCAAGCAGTTATAGTTACTTGATCATTTCAGACTAGTAGTTTATACAGGAGCACTCTTTATTTATAAATATAGCATTCAATGTGTTCAATGCACTCTCTTGCAAGCTGATCTCCGTTTCATCACGTGAGACATACGTTTCTTGCCGAATCATTATTTCATGGTTAGGAACCACAATTACCAAAAAGGTAGGCATACGTAGGATCAAAAACAAACATGTTTAGTAATGGTTGCAGTCATTTCAAATTATTTCTTAGCCCATGAACAAGGAGAGAAGAATTGGTCAAAACATAATGTTCATTTCTGGTGACATGGAACCGGATGGAAGTTGATTCTGTCACACAAAGCGTGCATTGTATCATCGTGTTGCAGAACGTGCGTTAAACAAATTTTCCCTACTTTGTTTTGATTTCTGTGTGAAACTGAGATTGTATTAATGATGAAGTAACTTTGAGATTCTTTTGATTTAAATTTGCCATCTTCTATCAGACTAGAAACTACAGAACTTAACGCGACATGGTGTGCTTGCAGATTTTTTGTTTGGAATTTTTATTGTTGTTTCTTCTGTCCTGTTTTAGTAGTGACATGGTGTGCTTGCAGAGTTTTTTTGTTTTTGTTCTGTTCATTTTAAGTAAACTTTACTAATTTAAGCTGGAAAGAATTCAACATAATATTAACAATATCAATATGCTGAGTAGAAGTAGTAGAACTGTACTTGTTTTGTTTTTTTGTTTTTTCTTATTCATGTTTTTTGTTTTGTTCCTGGTGGGGGGTGCATTAGCATTCATGAAAAAGACAGGGTTCTGAGGCAGCATACTATTAACTATATATATGTACTAGTTTACTACATCTTGTTTTTCCATTTCCTTCAACTTTGATTGCTGTCTCTGAATGTGATGTGTTGTGGACTGCAACCTGTGCTGTGATTTCACTTGTTGGCTCTGTTAAATCTAGATTCTAGACTACAAGGCTTCATCTGGAGAAGTGCAGATAAAGTTCCTGCGTGAAAATCAGAGCAGCTTCTCATTCCCTACAACTGATGACATCCCTTGGGTGCCTGCTGATCAGCTTACAAAACTAAGCCACTACAGACCGGTGTCAAATGCAGCTGGGTTTTTTACAGATTCACAGAATAAAAGTTGCTTGAAGTTGTCATTGTTTTGCATGAGAACAGATGATTGATTAAATTTTCATGTTAAGTTTCAGTCAATTCATGTAAACATTACTAGTACTAGTACTGCTCATCACTTTTTTTCTTCTTCACATTACACATAAGCAAAACTTGTCAAACTCAACAACAAAAACTTGTCAAACTCAAAACAAATGCTTACAGACATGTAACGTGTACAAATACTCTAACAAAAAACATTTTCTACATGCTTTTAACAGTTTCCAACCTCAGTGATTATTGAATGTCATGTGAAACATACGTTACATGTCACGTGAAACAGGCGTTACAATTCAAAGAACACCTGAAGTTGAGGAAGTGTTCCAATATTACTTTGGAATATGTCCACAGCATCAAAAACTAACAAGAATAAATACTTGTTCATGATCCATAGTGTTTGTTTGATCTTGAGAAGAGAAAACTTCTTTCCATTCACGCATGTTTCAGTGTCACAATTTTGCAGGTAGGCTGTTCTCTCTCAAGTGGATGAACCCTCTTAAAAATTGCACTTAGTTACTCCTAATGATTGTTATTCAAAACCTTTCTATGAAATAATAAGGCTCTTGTTCTAAATATTACATAATGATACTTTTTATGTCACACCGAAACATGCGTTATGCTCTCCACTTGGACATGTTCAAAGCCACCCTAACTTGCAGTCGGGGTCCTAACTGCTTTTCTTTTAATTGTGCCTTAAAATTGGATGTATGTGGAACACAACAAGCCTAATTGGAATAAGCTGCAAGCTATTTCAGTTTTGACCTCTAATTCCCCCTTTCTATGACCAGCACTGAAGAAGAACCCATATATATACATTTGTATTACTGAATAACTGATAACATTTCCATCTCAATGACAATGTACATTATCTGATTATGTGTGTTATACTAATACTATGCGTGTTCAGCGCTTTGAGCTGCAGGGTAGGCACTTTACAAATTTCCATTATTATTATTATTATTAATTTAATAATAATAATAGCAAACATAAAAACTTATTTTTACGTGGGATAAAAGAAATCTCAGCATAATGGGAAAAACATGCATTGTTAAAAAAAATCTTTAGTCTCGCAGTTTGTGTACTTTATGCAGTTCATGTACTTTATATATTGTGTACTTTTAAGTAACTTGATACAGTTTGTGTACTTTATATTTAAAACAATTGTGGTCACATGTCAACAACAACAAAAAATCCTAATGAAACCATATCTGGAAGTGGAAGAAGAATTGGTTTCTGTATCACTATCACGTATTAGACTGACCGAAAATAGCATACCTTGCCAAACCGATCAGCGATATGTTCTGGTCAATCAACACAGGACACGATCCAAGAAATGGGATTTGGAACGAGCCAATATGCCTAGTCATATTGTCAGAGTATATATATATATATATATCAGCATTTAGTCAAAGGTTGAAGATGACAAAACCGAAAACAAAAATACGCACAGACACCAAATACAAATGAGAGAAAATGGCGGCAGCCTCAGTTTCAACTGCATCTCATTGCCAAGTCCTGTGGTAGATGAAAACTAGGCTTTACCAACATGTCATCTGTTGCACAGTTTATCTTTGGAAAATGATGCCACATATGATTAAAACTTTTTGTGAAGGGCAAATTCATTGAACATTCCCCCCCCCCCCCCCCCCCCCTTTTTTGTTTTTGTTTTTTTGCATGGTTAGACTTTTTTTTTACTAGTTTCATCTGCTCACTTTTAAATTGTGAGTATAGCTGCCGTCAAGTTATTCCATCACTTTTAGTTGTTTGTTCACTAATTCTAGGTTATGCTGTATGCATTTTTCATACCACTATTGCAGAATACGTAATGTTTTACGTCGGATGACACAAATTACTAATTAGTAAAAGGCAGTGCTACCCCAGCACTAGCGTTGAGTAAATAGTTACTGTACATGATACAATAAAACAGAATGACAGTCTTGAAAAGTAAAACTTGTACTGTAGTAGTGCTATTACAGTAGTAAAGACCTGGGGGGGGGGGGGGGGGAATTCTCAGCGTGCTGGAACTGGGAGTCAGACCTTGGCTACTGGATAAATTTACAACCTACCACATTATCCATCCATGAGCTCTCTTTCTAAATCATTAAATGTCTTCGGATACATGAATTCACCCTGATATAACCGTAATGGTAGACTGGGCGTAAAACACCAACTTGCTGACTACACTTACGAATTCTGACCATGCTGGATAAATATTAAATTTTATAATAAATTAATGTTACTTTTTTCTTTCTTCTTCCCTGATATAACCGTGGTGGTTGACTAGGCGTAAAACGCCAAATTACTTACTTTTTTTGGGGGGGAGGGGAGGGGGGAGAGGGGGGGTAATATTACTTTTATTATCAATATCACATAATCACTAACAAAGTACTATTATTCAATTATTGTGAGTAATATTCTAATAACATATCAAAAAGTATACGGATGCTGTTCATTTTCAGGTGCCATTTCAAAGTGGGCAAAAGAAACATGGCAAATGGATGAAAATTCTGCTGCAGCCAGTCGTACCTTTTCCCTATCGATGGGCTTTTCGGGTTCCCGGCTATTATCCTCCACGACGGATTCAATTGTCGCCATTTTGCTTACAGGAAATGGATAAAAGTTACGTCCCCTGGATGTTCCGGTTTTTCTCTGTGGCTCTCTACAAGTTTAGTGTGACTAGTCATAGTTGTCGTCTGTCTTCGTACAACATGGCTGCTGCAAGCTATGCGAAGCTCCTCAGGACTTTGTGTCCAAGAGTTTTACTGGCCAACCGATTAACATGTCTAACTGTACCTTCAGTTTTTTCAAACAGACATAAAGACGTCTTACAAAATCAGAGAACCCGATTCTGTTCCTCGGTGCCGCGGCCAAAAAAAGAGACGTAAGTTCTTCAACTTTCTTCTTTCATTGACGTCCACCATCATCATAGTGAAGGTTCTGCGTGTACTTTTATTAGTTTTAATAGTTTTATCTTGATGTATGCCTAATTACAGTTGGACTTGGAGAAAGAAAAGAAAAAAATCTTTATCACTGAATATATTCTTATATTTAGAGGTCGTATTAACTTTGTGAACTTTGGTTTTGGGTGTAATCAGATGGGATTCACTGATCCGCCCAACACAACGGTAACGCTTGATTTTGTGTTTCATTAGTCAGTTAAACTCAAAAGCGGAATCGAACTTTATCACAAGACAAAGATTGCTTCTAGTTTGTTTGTTTATTGTTGCTTTTTATTTTATTTTATTGTTATCTATAACTAGTATAAATATATTATCATTGACAAAGTTTTAAAGGATTTTTTTTTATCATTTGTTGATTTAATATTTTTCTTTCTGGTTGGTTCATTTTTGATGGAAACTTTTTTTTTTTGGATGTGTCATTTGATAAACCTGCCTTTTTTTCTGCACATTTCAGAGTAGTTTTATATTTCATGGACAGAGATGGGGACAGAATTGAGGTGATGGCCTCTGTGGGGGACACACTTCTTGATGTAGCTGTTAGCAATGATGTGGAACTGGAAGGTACTGGTCTAACTCTAAGCTATGCACTGAACCATATACCTTCATCATTTAAAACTATTTAAGGGCTATGTTGATACAGACACTTCAAGGAGATGACACCATTCAAAATTAAACTTCTTTGACGCTAAGTTGCTTCAAGTTCAACGGTCTTGTTAATGTTAGTACCCAGACCTTTCAGAGGGCACTGACAGCATCAGTATACTACTATTACTAGACAGCTCCATGGAGATAAAGAGTGCCCCTTCAGTGATGTAACCACTTCTGGCAGAGTTGGAGGAGGGTGCCAGAAAGTGATGCTCATAGTGTGTCTGCTACTCTGCCTGCTTTAATAAACCCCCCCCCCCCCCCAAAAACACCCCACCCCCCTCCATTTTGGGGTTATGCCTTCCAATAACCCAAAAATTGTATGGCACTAGAGGGAACACACTGGAATCACTTGTCCGTGCATTGTTTGAAGAGATTTTCCCTTAAAGTGTCTGTATCATGCTTGCACAGTGAGGGACGAACACAGTGAGGGACAATGGATGAAGGTCTACAGTCACATCTGTCTTACCAGCTGTACCTTAGACCAGCGGGGCCCCTTATTTAGGGCAGCCTGGTTATTACCTGGATATTATTATATATGACTATTATATATGCCAAAAGGTGTACAAGAGAAGAGGACAGAGGTACTAGAAAATAAAGTTGACAGGATGTGAAATTTATTAAACTTTTTTTTTAAATTTAAAATTTAAAAACATTTGAAGTAATCCACCCGTGAAGGGAGAAGACGTCGTTCCTCGTTTTCCCGAGAAAAGTGACCTTCCGTGGGGAAATTTTTGATAATATTTTGAACATTACATTTTTACAACAACCCACATCACGGTGGGCCCGCGAAACTGCAGTTAATTGCAAAATAACCCCAAATTGAACTTTACAAAAATTTATCCCCATGAATGTTCCCCAAATGAAATGTTGTTGGGCTGTGTCACACAAAACCCGCTGCTTGCATAATTTGTTTAATAGATCCCTTCCCAAAATCACCAATCTTGAACCAAATTTTTAAAAAAAAAAAGCAACAATTTTGCCCAAAATATAAAAATATATTTATTTTTTAATAGAACAAAATCCCACAAGTAAGATTTTATGATTTTTTTTTTTTCAAATTTAACCTTTCTTGAGATAAACCAAATGAATTTTTGTAAAAAAATTTGGCTTAAATTTTCAAAAAGATGTACAATTTGCTTGTTTCTTGATAAAAAAGAAATAGAAGTTTTTAAATTTCTGTAAAGTAATAAACAATTAACTATTTTTTTGAAAAGTTTTTGCTGCTTACACAAAAGGGATGTCTAAATTTTTGAGTGGAAACAAAAACGTTTTGACACAACTTGGGACTTTGTTTTTCTTTCCCAAAAAAAAATAATACTTTTTATTTAACAAACAAAATGTTTTGTAAGGGGAAAAAAAATGCCGCAATAAGAGTGAGTGCAACTTTTGCTGCTTTTGGGGTGTCACAGGAAAACGCACACGCAACCTGTCAGCCATGCATTTCTTGGTCATGTTGACTCAGGTGCCTAGGAGTGGACAAAAATAATTGAATAGTTAACTTCAGACTGAATGAATTCATAAAAAAATAAAAGATAAAAAATCATAATAAATATTACTGAAAAATCATAGTCTAATGAATAATGCTAATAAAAGATCTGCATCTTCCATTTTTAGAACTCTGGCACGCAGACAGGTATGGTCACTATAATTATGTCAAACGTTATTATTTCCACAGCTCGTGTTGTAATCGTAAAGTTCAACACCTAAGTTGACAACTTTAGCCTCTGTAAATTCAAATTGTCTGTATGATGTGTGATGATCCGAAAATGTAAAGAATATGATCAGAATAAACTGCTTATAACCATTCTACTATAAAACACAATTTCAACACACACCCATGTTGTAAGAAACACAGCGAAAACAAATTTACAAAAGCATCTGAACAAAGTTTAGATCAACAGCATAACAAAAACTTGCTTTGTATGCTCACATTACAATACTTTTAAAAGATTTGGCATATACCAATATAAATATCATTGTATTTAAACCGTAAGATTTGACCAAATATATGCTAAATGTTAAATTTATGTCAAACATTACACCTTTTACAGTTTTCAAAAATATACACATTTTGCATGTCACAACATCTCTTCCATGCAGCTATGTGCTTAAACCAAATGACCCATATGTGTAACATGACTAGCCAGATGTAGTGCAAACACATGAAAAACTTTTTTTTCCTTTTGCTTGTTTAATTTAATGCTGTGTTGAATGTTATTTCTTGTAACAATATTATGAAGAATGGCAAAATATATTTTTTAAACTACCCAGACATTTGGCAGTAAAATAAAACATTGGTGCCTGATGCAGTGATGTACCACAGTGACTGGGGTAAAATTTCAGTGAAAGAGAAAGTCAGGTCTTCACTAGACTGTCCGCAGATTCTGGTCATGAAACATTTCAACACACATAACATTCGACCGCAGGACATTTTGGAGCCTCTAAGTCTAACTCCAAAAACAAAACTTAGTAATAATCAATTTTATATGCACTGTGTAAAGCAATATCTCCTCTGTACAAATTGGTGACTGAGGTAATGTTTTGATTCATCATGTATGCGAATGAAAGTATCAAAAGCACTCACCGTGAGCGTGCCTGTTTTCAGGGGTCGAATTCAGGATATTGTTTGCCACCTGAGCTGTAATGTTAAAGTACTACTACTACTACTACTTGTGTTTGAAAGTAGAAAGAACTCCTGTTTGACGGTAGAAAACAGAAAGAACCATGCATTCCAGTAACAACTGATCAACAGTCTGTGGAAGTAGTGTAGACCTAGTTTTAAGTACCTGGGTACAGTTACAGCCATGTCCCTGAGGCTATGTATCTCTGTCTTGTTGAGGGTGTTCTCTGTCTTGTTGAGGGTGTTCTCTGTCTTGTTGAGGGTGTTCTCTCTTTCGACATAGTAACCTGGTTTGGAAATCTGTCAGTTAAAAACAGAGCTTGGTTGGCAAGAGTTGTCAACATGGCTAGCAAGATTATAAGAGCCAAACAAAAGCAACTGTGTGACCTGTTCCATCTCTCTGTCTGCAGAAAATCACAAACCAGTAATTAATTGTTGAGGCATTATGTTTAGATCTGGAAGACCTTAAAAGAGAGAGAGAGTCATACTCCCTTCATTAAGACCCCACCCCCAATCAGATTTTAACCCCCCCCCCCTTTTTTTTTTGCCCATCACTCCCAAATTATGCCCTTTGTGGGGGGGCTTACATTTATGGTTTAAACGGCAGCTGGTGGGCAGATGTGACTGTATTTCCAGAGTCGGTGAGTGAGTTTGACCACATTTCCCCCCTTTCTGGTCAAGGTTTCTGTCGCACCCATCGCCCTCCTGCCTTGACTGAGTGCATGTGTTGCTGTGTCCGCAGGGTAACCCTGACATTCATGATGCCCGGTGGGGAAAGGTGCAAAGCCAAAGCCAAAGTGGGAGACAACCTGCTCGATGTCATCATTGAGAATGATGTGGACATTGATGGCTATGGTCAGTAGCTGTTGACGGGCCTGGAGTCTGGAATCAGATTTGTCTGTTATTGTGTTGTTAACATGAGCACTGAAAAAGAACAACCGTAATGCCTAGGTGGTGTCTGTTACTGTGTTGTTAACATGAGCACAGAAAAAGAAAAACTGGACCACCTAGGTGGAATCAGATTTGTCTGTTATTGTGTTGTTAACATGAACACTGAAAAAGAAAATGGGGATGGAATCAAATTTGTCTGTTATTGGATTGTTAACATGAGCACTGAAAAAGAAAAACTGGAACACCTAGATGGAATCAGATTTGTCTGTTATTGTGTTGTTAACATGAGCACTGAAAAAGAAAAACTGGAACGCCTAGAAGTGGAATCTCTGTCTCTCTTTCATCACCCCCCATTCCACCCACCCACCAAGGCAGAAAAAGTGGGTTCTTGGAGTAGAGACAGTTTGATCTTTTGAGGGGAATAATGTTTGCATGCATCGACTTGGAGAGAAAGGGAGTGGAGGAGAGGTTCAGCTTCCACTTGGAAATTATGTAATGTTGCCTGGCAGTGAACATCTTGAGGTGAAACTTCAAGTTTCAGCAGCACAGGAGAGCTTAAAACTCTTCCAATCCCAACTGCTTCTCTCCTCAGCCTTTTGTTTCAAAACAGCGTTGTAGAAACTTGTACTGCAACAGTGTAAGCTCTCACCTTTTTTTCCCTTTTTTTTTTTTTTTTTTGGTACACATGTGAGGGTTGAGTCTGAAGAGTGTTTTTGTGTGTGTTTTTTCCCTTTTTTTGTTTTTTGGTACCCATGTGAGGGTTGAGACTGAAGAGCTCCTGGGATCCAAAACTTGATCAGGGTGGGCCTTGGTAGCAGCTTGAGTTCTCCAGTGTATTTGAGTCACTCCAGAATACATCTAGGTGGGATTTTAAAGGTGTTGAGATTTTCTGCTGTTGCCACGTGGCACATTGTCTGGCAAACTGTTCCAGTCTGAAATGGTTCTCTGAAGAACCTGAGATAACCCTATGTGGTTGACTGGGCTCAAAGCACCAACTAACTAACAAACTTCTCTGGGAGGGAAATGGCTCTCTCTCTGTCAATGTTTAGTTATTAAAGAGCTTTAAGGGGTTCCCTTAAATACCAGGAATCTGCATTTGGGGCTCAATTTGTTTTTACAATAAATCTGAGCACCCAGGGCTCTTGTAGTGCATACAGTCCATGGGATGCATCTTGTCTCTTGCTTTGGCTTTTGCTGAAACCTTTTCCAACACTGATGGGTCCTGATGCTGCTACGCTGCTAGTCAGTAAATGTTGCTGTGCGCATGTGTGAAGTTGTGCATGCATGCACATTGTTTATGTGTCTGTTAATGAGAGTGTGTGTTTGTGTGTTTGCACATATTTCCAAAAGTCTGATACTTTTTAACAGGATTTTGTACTACGTTTTGAGTGTGTGTGTGTGTGTTCCTTTTGAGATGAAGTTTCTTCCTTTTTTGTTTTGTTTTTTGTTTGTTTGTTTTTTCTTGCCCCAGCAAATTTGACAGGAAAGCTTCCAGCAGAAGGAGTAACAGTGCATTTCCTCTCAGAGTATTGATTCGTGGATTGACAGTGTGGACTCAGGTGTTGCAAACTCTGTGTCTTGCTGTGCTCTGTGGGAGATGATCAGTACTCTCCCCTGTTGTCCGCTTTTGGACTCGTTGCTGACGGAGATGAGGACTTGTTGACAGCAGATTAAAATATTCTTGCTGTGGCCTCACTTGCTTGGCACCTGCGGGGATGGTAGAAGATGTGCAATAATACACGTGGGACTCACTGAATAGATGCTTGGATTCTGGAGCATCGTTCTCACACTGCCCTGTACAAACTTGATTGATAGCCAGGTGTAGATCGGCCTGTGGTTATTAAAGCCTTCTCACCTCATTTTATAGTCAACCTTGAAACAGCAGCCAGATCTGTATTAAGGGTCAGGGCAACATAGTTTGGGCAGCTGTGGTTTAAAAGTAGAAAAGTCTGTTGTTGTTGAGTTGTTCTTCTTTACTTTGTGAAATTTGTTCAAATTCTGTCACTGTGCCAGGAAACCATACAAACCATGTTGACATTCTGTGTGTAGAGTAACACTAACAGATAATTGAAACAGGAAAATATTTTTAAGGAAAGTAACCAAGTCAGTTTATGTTATGGTAGGAAACTCCTCTCTCTCTCTCTCTCTCTCTCTCTCTCTCTCTCTCTCTCTCTCTCTCTCTCTCTCTCTCTCTCTCTCTCTCTCTCTCTCTCCCTCTCTCTCTCTCTCTCTCTGCATGCATGTATGTGCCTGTGTACATGATGTGGCAGATGGATGGTGGCCTGGTTGTGGGGCTTTATGTGGAGGTGGTATTTTTGTGTTCCTAGTGTGTCTGGTTGGACAAAGAAGCGAGTGTGTGTATGTGTGCATATATTATGGTCATATAAAGTATAATTTCATTTATTTATGATTTTTTCGTCTCATTTTTCAAACCAATGTGTCAAAGAAAATGTTTAATTTTCATGCATAGTATGTATAGTTATGGACAACGATTGAATAAAGATTGATTTCATTTTGATTCGGTCATGTACTTGCTTACTTGTACCTGGTTGACAGTCATCCTCAGAGCAGACTGTTTGTCCTGCTAGGTGCATGTGAAGGAACCTTGGCCTGTTCCACATGTCACCTCATATTCAAGCCTGAACACTACAAACAGCTGCCGGAACCTCCCACCGATGAAGAGTTAGACATGCTGGACCTTGCATACGATCTCCAAGACACGTACGTGATGGATGACGGCATCCTGGCTTGTTATTTAATTTCTGAGTAATGAATAACAGTGACAATTAAATGAATACTTATTCAAGTGATTGACAATGGATAGTCAGGGATATGTTATAACTGATTTATAATTATATGGTATAAATGTAAGTTGTGGGTAACTGTGATAATGAACTATTCATTTATACCAGTAAATTGATAACTAAACTTCATCATTACACCAGTTTCTTGAACAGTTCTCACAAGCAGACTGATAACTAAACTTTCATCATCACATCAGTGGGGGGTTTTAACAGTTCTCAGAAGTAAACTGATAACTAAACTTCATCATTACACCAGTTTCTCACAAGTAGATTGATAACTAAACTTTCATCATTTAAACCAGTTTCATGAACAGTATGTTCTCACAAGTAAACTGATAACGAAACTTTACCATTTACACCAGTTTCTTGAACAGTTCTCACAAGTAAACTGATAACGAAACTTTACCATTTACACCAGTTTCATGAACAGTATGTTCTCACAAGTAAACTGATAACGAAACTTTCGTCATTTAAACCAGTTTCGTGAACAGTATGTTCTCACAAGTAAACTGATAACGAAACTTTACCATTTACACCAGTTTCATGAACAGTATGTTCTCACAAGTAAACTGATAACGAAACTTTCGTCATTTAAACCAGTTTCGTGAACAGTATGTTCTCACAAGTAAACTGATAACGAAACTTTACCATTTACACCAGTTTCATGAACAGTATGTTCTCACAAGTAAACTGATAACGAAACTTTACCATTTACACCAGTTTCTTGAACAGCTCTCACTGTTATTAAACTGGTAACTAAACTTCATCATAACACTATTATTCCCCATTATTACACCAGTTTGTTGAACAGTGCTCATGCTTGCCACTGTGTTGCAGGTCACGCCTAGGTTGTCAGGTGGTTGTCACCAAAAACATGGAGGGTTGGGAGATCAAGGTCCCAGCTGGGGTTTCTGACGCACGTGAGCCATCTTAACAACACCTGCTCTCTAATTCCTGCTGGTGCGCGCTGTAATATTTACAGTAACATTAAGATCAAAACTGCTCACTGAAGACAGCATTTAGTCTTAGAAGTTAGACTCATCCTGCACACCTGCTGTGTTTTCGTTATACACTTATGTTTTCCCATGAGTCTTAGAAGTTAGACTCATCGTACAAACCTGCTGTGTTTTCATTATATAAATATATACCCATCTGTCTGTCCATGTGTCTGGGATTTGTCCAGACATTATCTACTGAACCTTTCTACTTTTTGTTACCAAACTTGGTATGATGAGGCATCATCCTCATGGGGCAGAAAGTTGTTTTTTTGTTTTGTTCGTTTGCTAATTTCAAGGTCAAGGTCATGGCTTTCTTATCAAAATATTAGTATTCCTGCTATAACTTCTAAACTGACGATCATTTTCCTGCCAAACATAGTTTGATGGTACATCATTACAAGCTTGTGAAAAGATGGGAGTGCTGTGTTCAAGGTCAAGGTCATGGTGAAGTTTCAAAAATTCATTGAATGTCATTCCTATGTTTTCTGTACTAGTGATCTCTGCAACCAAACTATGTATGTTGGTTTAGTATTACTATTACTAATAATCGCTGCAAAGAAAGTGGGCACATATATATATATATATATTGCACTGTGACTTTAGTGTGAGTCACCAAGTCATTGTCAGTACATGTATATGCCCACTTTCTTTGCACTGGTTATTAGTAATACTACATCAGCACACCTAATTTTGTATTTTGATACACAAGATGATACACCTTGTTGGTACAATTGTTTGTTACAGTTGAGGAGTTTTGCACTTCTGTTGTTGGATTAAAATTGCCGTTTACGCATCAGCATCTGAGGTACACCTGTCAGGTCACATGTGCAGACTGGTCTCTCTCAGGATTTGGAGAGAGGGTGGAACACATGCATGCTTTTGATAGAGGCAATCAAGAACAGACCTACAGCTTGATTCATTAAGCTGCTGTCTCATTTGATGAAACATTTTTGATTTTTCTGGCATGGATTTACTCCGCACCATCTACTCAAACCATGCTGGACATAGGTGGGGATTACCAATTCAGTCAGTGTTTCGGGGGGGGGGGGGGTTTGTCTAAGGCTTGCATGATTCATGATTCAGTCAGTGTTTCATTGTGTGTGGGGGGGGGGGGGGGGGGGGGGAACATTATTTCATCTGAAGGCTTGCATGTGGTGTGCACTGTTACAGTGTTAGACTGACAGAATTGAGAGATGCAGCCTTGTAGCTCTACCCATACTTTGTTAACTCAGTTCAGTTCAAGATGGTGGTGTCTGGAGGCTTGTATGTACATGACTGTGCACATGGTGGCACTGTTAAACCAACAGAATTGAGAAATGTGGCCTTGTAGCTCTACCCGTACTTTGTCAACCCAGTTCAGTTCAGTTCAGTTCAAGATGGTGGCTACATACTGGAAAAGGCCCATATATATGTGCCGCATCTCTCAGAAGTTTCCCCAACATTGGCTTTGAGACAGTTCCAGTGTTCATCAGATTGACAGCAACCCTCTCACGTCCTTTCAAGGAAGATCGTCTGGCACTTCTTCTTTTCATGCTTCTCTCCTCCAGGTGATTGATGGTGTGTCTGCAATGTCATTGGCTTTGTGCCTGTAGGTAGTGTCTCAAGCTCCTCAACACTTCAGATTTTCTGAGATGCAAGCCACTTGTGAGGGTTGCTTTGCTCGTGAGTCTGTTTGCTTGGTCATTTCAGTTCACTCCGGTATGTCCAGGGCAGTACACTCAGAGGAGTGTTCAAAGGTGGATGTCAACTATTAACACATTCCAGTCTGGGAGACTCAAAGTTTATCCGGCAAAACTAGCTTCAAATGTAGAATCTACTGGATGAAGCAGTGTAATTAGAAGCGCAGCAGCAAAATTATTCTTTTCTGTAAATTATAATCCTGAAATGGCAAATGCCAATGATTTAACATATAAACTGATGTTAAGGGCATGCATGCACCACATGGGTCAAATTGAAGTTGAAGAAGTGAGTAATCAGTCAGATTTGGTTGTTGGATTTTGAGAAGGAAAAAGCAATGGTGTTGAAAGTTGGTGAATTTTGGTTTGAAAGGTTGGTGGGGAGGGGACCCTGGAGAAATTGGTGCAGAAATTTTACAGGCTGGGGCAGTGAAAGGGTTAATGTAACTGATCTGATTACTGTGTTTGTTTCAGCATGCAATATTATGTACACGTTTTTGTGTGATGCTTGACATGGTACAGAGTACAGTGATGCAGGTGTGATGGGGTGCGTCAGTGTGTAATACTGCTGTTGGCTAGAACTGGTTCACAGTTTGGCATGCAGCTGAACAGTTACTCAGTTCTTTGCTGATAGTGTGCATCTGTATCCCAGTATATGTGTCTTAAAGATGGATGGTCCTTTGTTACGGGTTCACTGACATGTAAATGTCAAGATGGGAAAGATCTCAGAGACTTTCATCAGATATTGTACAGTATTGTAAAGTTGACTTTTTTTTTAATGTGATACATGCTGTCGGTTCTTTCCTTGCTGGCCCTTCAGACTGTGGCTCACACTTTGTTCTTGGATGCTTGCAGACACGGGTCAGTTTCTCACTACATTAAAAAATAAAATAAAATAAAATCACCAAAACAGGTGGCAGATTTGGCTAGTGTTTATTCTGTAAACAAAAAGGTGGGGGGGGGGGGGGGGGGGGGGGAGGGGGAATCTGAAACAAGAATGACTGCTAGCATTCCAAAACAAGATCCAAACACATAAAAAATTAAAATGAACACTATTAGAACAAAACACAGCATGCACATTTTCAGGGTAATCCTCTTTTTCAGTCTACAAAACAACACTTAAACGGCAGTTAAACGGTGAAAAATGATATGTAAAACTAGGACACTCATCTGCTTTTGGTGCAGCTATGTTGTTTTCATGTCCAGTGCTTGGAAGCTCCCTACAGGCAAAAACTGAACCATTCAGCTAAACTATTGCTGCTCTCTTCACATTCACATTAGTAGGCATTGCATGTGTTTCCTTTGCATGCAGGCCATTGTGCCATTCAGTTTTTGTCCTCACAGTTTTGTCATTGTAAAGTGCTTTTAAACCCCCTTTTCAAAGTTTCAGGGGGAAACAATGCATGACAAATCTTCACTGGTTTAAACAGTTTTATTAATGAAAGCATACCAGCATACAATAACAATATTTCCTTGAGCGTCAAACAAATAAACTTATATGAGATGCTCAAAATAGCAAACATATGATGTAGTGGGTAGGGTAACATTGTAACAATAGATTTTCCAAGAGAGAGAGAGAGAGAGGGGGGGGGGGGGGAAGGAAATGGACAAATCTTTATTGTATCTGGGACAACTGGATTGGTGCTAAGGTAACCAGGTCACTTTCTCACAGCAGGTTCTGGGACACATCTGACAGCAGTATGGTCAGTGACTACCTCTTTAAACGCTGAAAGTGAGTAGTAGCGTAGTGCCTTTAAAGTTGTACCGCAGGCATTTTCAGTGTTACATTTTTGACACATGAATATATTATGTATGTATGCTCCATGATTATGAAGTTGATTATGTTTCACATGTTGCTGAGATGGAGTTGGGTATGAAAAGAATTTTTGTTTGTCCTTATTATAGCAGAATGAAAGAAGTTTGAAATAGATGTATGATATTTAAAAATGACATGAATTAAATCTAATATGGTTGTGAAGAATGTGCATGTATTTGTGTCATTAGATGTGCACATGTGTATGTGAGTGAATACTTTTTTTCTCCCTAGATGTGTAAGTAATTCCAGTTTGTAGTTATCAGATATCTTACAGTACAGCTGGGAATAGGGAAGTGGCTGAGAACAGATTTTTGTTGTTGTTGAGTAGCACATCTGACAGGATTTTATTCATTGTCGAGTAGCACATCTGACAGGATTTTATTCATTGTCGAGTAGCACATCTGACAGGATTTTATTCATTGTCGAGTAGCACATCTGACAGGATTTTATTCATTGTCGAGTAGCACATCTGACAGGACTGTATTCATTGTCAAGTAATGGCTGGTTGCGTAGCTGAAGACTTGGTGTGTCACAGAAAGATGCACAGAAGAAGAACGAAACAGATCAAACTAGTACATTAGTGGTACATACATGTACATCATCATGTAACTGTTACAGCTCTCCTGACAGTGCAAATGTATCCACATTGAGAGTTGTTTTGTTTTGTTTTACAATAATACATTGCTTTATGTTTTAATTTCTGTCTGAAAATAAGGTGATTTCTGAAAATAAATGGACTTGAAGTGAATATCTTTCTGAGTACTTCTATGGTGGTTTGACATGGATTGTATGTGTATGCACATGTTTTCATGTATGCATTTGTGTTGTGTGTGTGTGTGTGAATGGGGGATTTTGCTGGTTCATCAGTTTCATGTCAGAAGCTGTATTGAACATTGCAGTCTCCTGTGTTTTCTGATTTGGATACAAAAACTACTAGCCTTCTCACAACTAAGACATGGACTACAAGATCTTTAGCGTGCGTATGTGATTTTTGCATGTGTATGCACACAGGGGACCTCAGTTTAGACCGTTTCATCCAATGAATTTTTGTAGAGTCGCCGGAAGTAGGGGGAACTCGTCAGCTGGGTTGCTGGCTGAGTGTATAGTCACTGGTACCAGTAGTAGTAAAAACACACATTTCAGGGTGACAAGATGGGCAGAAAAGATCAAGAATTCTGTGAAACATCTATCCTTTAGTTTCAATAAGAAGACAAAATATCGCAATCCGCAGCGCTGACTCGAGAATGATCCCCAGTCTGCTGAGAATGAAGTGGGTTTTTTGTTTGTTTGTTTTTCCATGTTTTTTTCCCTTCTCCATCTTACTCCAATGTACCAGCTGTGCACTAAATTACTACAGTATATATCACTGTTGTCAGAATGAGAGAATGTGTGCGCATGGGAGAGGCTGGGGAGTAACTGCATTATTTTGATTCAGGCTGTTTTGCTGCGATGGAATTTATAGTGCACATTCGGCCACACAAAGAGCTTTGTCATTTAATTAAACAAAAGCATGGAATGTATAAATACTCACACACACAAAATCTGTTACATAATTGTACATTACTACACATATTTAGTCAAACAAAGCAAACTGAAACTGACACACACAACACCCTCGGACTCACAGAGTCGTCTGCACACACACACACTCGCGCACACACACACATAGACTGCATGTGTGTAAATTAGGATGGATGTATAACCTGACACATGTTCACAGGTTTTTGTGTATGCGCCCACACACATGAAATTTATAGTGCCTGTTTGGCAATTCAAAATGCTTTGTCATTTAATTAAGCAAAAGCATGGAATGCATAAATACTCACACACAAAATCAGTTGCATAATAATACATTACTACACATACCTAGTCATACATACCTTGTCATACAAACCGAAGAGAAATTGACACGCGCTGAAACACGACACCCTCGCAGTCACATGCACACACATACACAGTGTCATTGCCCACATTTAAATAATCATCTCTTAGAATCACAGCAGAATGTGTGCTCTCTCTGTCTATGTCTATCTCTCTCTGTGAGGTGTGTGTGTGTACGAGTGTGTGTGCATGCATGCATGTGTTTGTGTATGAGTGTGTGTGTGTGTCACGGTGTGTGTTGCTTATCTATCACACATTGCTTATCTGTTACCCTTGTAAATAAAGAATCTCTCTCTCTCTCTCTCTCTCTCTCTCTCTCTCTCTCTCTCTCTCTCTCTCTCTCTCTCTCTCTCTCTCTGTATTGTGGTGGTGGTGATGTGAGACTTTGGGCGAGAGCCCGGGCCAGAATTTGCAAATCCATGGCCATGAACAGCGGTGATCCACTGCCATGCTTCAGCCACCTTAACATCTCAAATAAGGCAGCATGCACAGAAAAATATCGTAGTAACGATTTAAGAACAAATATCCTTGACGCCATACCATGGCCCTTGCCGACGCCCTCCTAAAACCATGACGGCTGGTGGGTACTGGCACTGACACTTATAAAATAATACTGTCTAAAAGCCTAACATCGGAGTACAGACACTGTCCGACAGTATCGGCCTTTAGGCTGCAGTTAGTACAGCTATAATTGGGAAATCCTACTCTGTCTGTCTCTCTCTCTCTCCCTGCTCATAATGTATAACTCAGTGAATGAGTGATGTATGCACGTGTGCATCTGGCACTATGAACACACTATGTTTTGTGTGGCAATTCTCATGTATAACCGTATAACGTTTCACTCACTCATTCATGCCTAGATACAAGTATATAAATGATGCCTGTAACTTTATATTTCCTCATCAGTAGCTTAGCAAGGACTAGTTGTTAGACAGGTTTTTGACTAAACCTAAACTACAATCCTTGTTGAAAATAAAGTGTTTGATTTTTTTCTTCTTCTTCTCTCTCTCTCTCTCTCTCTCTCGCGCGTGCACGCGCTCGCTCGCGCACACACCACACACACACACACACCTCAGTCTTAGTATATTTTCAAGCTGATTTGTCATAATGATTTTGGAGTGGCTCTGGCAGCATTCAGTTTTGTTACGTTGCTAATTTTCTTTCTCAGTTCTTAGTTCAAACATGATGATGATGCCGCTTAACGTCCACACTGAGAAATGCGGGTTTATTAGGGACCGGCGGGAGGGTGCGACTGAGCATGAGAGGTGAGCTCAACCTCCCCGCTGTTCACACAGCTCCTGCGCTTGGAGTGTTCGTGCACCACTGAGCTAGATGATCATGATGATGAAGTGATGCTTGATGTCCTCAGATGTCAGTTGACATATTAGGGACAAGTTGTGACCAATGCCGAAGCAAGGTTCAATAATTATTTACGTCCACGGAAACCAGAAGGCTCATTAGGATGGACAGCTCAGGACGGCCACCACGACTCTCATACAGCTCCTGAACTATCACTGAGCTAGATGGGTAGGTAGTGTTGCTTAATGTCCTCAGATGTCAGTTGACATATTAGGGACAAGCCGTGACCAATGCCGAAGCATGGTTCAATATAGCTTTACGTCCACGGAAACCACTGAGAAGGCTCGTTAGGACGGACAGCTCAGGACGGCCACCTCGACTCTCACACAGCTCCTGAACTATGACTGTTCTAGATTTATACAATTTGCATCTATAGTTCAATGGCCATGTGCCACAAATGTCTTAAGAAAGAAACCGACGTCTTGTTATAGAAAACTGCCTTAAAAATAATCCCACTGCTGCAACTAATATCTGCTAATAACATGAAAACATTAAACTAGACAAAATGATTGCGTTCAATATTACCGTTTAGAATGTTAGCATGCAATAACTGACTAGCTTAATAACAAATATATGTTACAGCAAAGTGGTAAACGTCTAACTTTATACGAAACTAACCGCTTTTTTTGGCAGTCCAATTTCCAACATGGAGTCGCTTTTGGAACAGCAACGCCGCTATCATGAAGAAAGGGAGCGATTGATTGAAGCGATGACAAAAGAATCACTTCTGCAAAAGAAAACAGTGAGTACTGTGTTTGTTTCGATGCAACTAATGTTACTAGTTGATGCTAGTATTGCTGATAGTCGTGTAAATCCCCTGTGCCGAAAACCTCTGTCATACGTTGCAAAATCTTCAGTTCTAGATCTACACCTGCAATTGTTCTTTTTGCCTCTAGTCATGGTTCAGGAGCTGTGTGAGAGTCGAGGTGGACGTCCGTCCTAACGAGCCTTCTGGTTTCCGTGGACGTAAAGATTTATTGCACCGTGCTTCGGCACTGGTCACAACTTGTCCCTAATATGTCAACTGACATCTGAGGACATAAAGCATCACTTCACCTTGCCTCTAGTGTGTGGCCACAGTCAATTATACAAGGGGTCTGGCAAGGGAGAAAATGCGTTTGAATATTACTCCAAAATTGTAGACTTGTTTCACTGTTAGTGTTAGGGAAACAAACAGCAGTGGATCACTGGATGGCTGCAGCAACGTTGCATTAAACTTAGTTAAACACCGTTCTACTTCTAGACTTGATTTGACACTGACAGAATGAGGCTACATTTGAAATGGTGTTACTCTGTGTAGGCTTTTCTTCTGTAGAAAATAGGGACGCAATTTTGACTGTTATAATACATATATGAGCCTGTGACAAAAGGTCGTGATCAAAAGTGGGACACACTGCCTCAAAATCAAACTCCCAATAAGCTTATAAGGTATTTTCAGTCTTACCATTAGAAAGTGGTATGTTTCAAGCAACTATTTCCATCATAAAAAAATGGTTTTGATCCAAGTGTGTGCTGTACAGCGTCAAAACTGGGGTCAGGTGGTGTGGATGTTTGTAACAATGGACTCAGTGAATGTCATAATAATACAGGAAAAAAAACATTTGTATGCAGTTTTAATGCTTCTGGTGCATTTAAGCAGCTGTTAGTAATAAAATTAGAGCAGTTAGGACAAACAAATTCTGCTTTAAATGTAAGTATTATGTAATCACTGTGCTCAAGAATCTAGTGCAACAAATAATCATTTCAAACGCAGAACAACTTCAATAAAGTTTTCAAACAAGGGACACTTTATTCCATAGTTACTAGTATACACTGTAGATGTAATGATAAATGCAAAAAAATGCAAGGCAGGAGGCATATTCACACATTCCAGCTTGTTTAAGTGGACGAATGTTACACTATGGCATTGGCAGTGGACACAGTCTATGAAGACCAACATACTATTTCACCCAGACTGAACAAACAGTACACAACTGTAGTGAATCTAAGCACAGTAACAGTATTATATGACAGGTGAAAAGAGTGACTTTCTGAACATGCAAATCACATTAAAACTTTAGGAAAATTTATAAGCCCCCCCCTCCCAAAACACACACACGCACACACACACACACACACACACAGTGACACACACCCCCAAAAAAACATCCTTTCATAGTTTCAAACTAAACCTGTCTGTCAATCACTGTCAGTGAAAAACTGCTGCCTCTGAGTCTGAGTGGAGTACTTTGCACTCAGTGTAAAGGAAACTTTTTCTGTTTGCAGTCAATTACGAAATCCCAATTTTTGTAAGATATGTCTGGTGGTGAGGGCCTGAAGAACATGCTTCCTTTTTGTGTGTGTGAAGAACTGGATCCATACATGATTTTCTGCTTGGCACACTTCCAGAATCAGCAACAGTTATCGAAAGTAACAGAATTTAATACAGACTTGAATACCATTACCAGGGACAGACAGACATCATCTAATGTATGCTTACTAAAAGAATAACAACACATTAAAAATGCGGTCAGGTCACAAAGTATGGCATCTTTAAGTCAGATACCTGTATTAAATTTTTCAGTATGTAAAAAGGGAAACAGAAAGATGCTACATATACTTTGGACTGTAACAATCCTAAAATGCCCTTACATACCAAAGGTCTTTATTTAAATACAAGAGCAGTGAAAATGTTTATAATAAATTTAATTATAAGAAAATCCCCCCCCCCCCACCCACCCGCAAAACAGCCTTCATGCACAGTTAATCAATAAAAAAAACATTAAGGCAGCAAGTCGACTATTACATTTAATGCAGAAAGGAAACAAAAATAAGACCGCAAAACAAAGGAAAGGGGGACTTGGGGTAGCACTGTCTCCATGTTACGTTCACCTGCTACAAAGTTTACAGAGTACTCGCTTAATATGCACAAGCCTCCATTCGGACATAAAAGTTTGTAAACAACCACTCAAAATGTAAGCTGTGAGCCATTTCAACTTTTAAATCGACCACTTAGCTAAATCAGCAATAAATACAGACATAGACGGACTGCAGACTAATGTAACAAAGGACACAGCAACCACCTGGACGTACGTAACACAGACACAGTCACAGACTTCGTCCACAATCTGAAATTGCCCCCTTCCCACCATAATACGATAAGTAAACAAAAGCACACTACCAATGCCATTTATATCCCTTACTAGTGGCTAACAAAGCATTTGTTTGGGAAAATATATGATGACGACAGAAATTCGACAATTAATGAATTATGTGGGACGTTTGTAACATTTAGGACGTTTGTAACAAAACAAAATAACTGGACACAGTCAGAATACTCACCTGCCATCCCTTCGACAAGACCATTGTCACTGTCAGTGACAAGTGGCCATGTGATGTCAACAGGAAGGCCAGTGGTAGTTTTAGAAGCGGTCAGCAGTAATTAAATGTTTGTGATGTCGATAAAATTTGCAAAAGGATGTTTGTGACAAATGGACAGAGTTTTAGATTTTTCACTTCTGGGTAAAAAATATAAAAAAACGAAAATGCCCACAGTGAAAACATCGATTGCTTTCGGTACGTGATTGATATGCAAATATGAGAAGCGAAGGTCCGCAGTGAATGCAGTGGCGGATGGTAGCAGACGATCCTTAAACTTATAAGAATTTTGGACACAGTCCATTACGAACGTCCAGTGTATTTTCAGTTTCATTTTTTGGGTATGAAACATCACGCATGGCTTGCAATTCAACTGGATACCTTTCGTCGATTTTTGTCAAGTATTTTTGTTTTTAATCCTCCTCATGGTGACCAAAGCTGCCAATTTTTACTTTAACTACTCATCATTGCATACTGAATAAAAGCAACCACAGTTTCATGTAACTGCAGTAAGACAAAAATAAATAGTATACAAACAGACCCGGGTTAAGTGGGAGTACCTTTTGTCACAGGCTCACATATAAGTTTCTCTTTCCCTATTACCTAACAACCCCCCCACCCCCCTCGCCCATCCAGCATTCCCTCTTCCCATCTGACAGTGTGACATGTTAGATTGTTATTTTAATTTTCATCCATGAATCTGAAATTGAATCTTCATGATTTCAGCCCAGAGAACAGATCAACTCGGACACACGGATGAAGTGCTTATTAGATGTAAGTTTGTAAACTAGATAAACATACAGTGAAATAAAATAGTACACAAAATGATTATGTGTGTGTGTGCATATTATATGCACATACATACACACACACACACACACACACACACACACACACACACACACACACACACACACACACACACACATTGTCAGTATCATACACACAGTACACACATATTTTGTGTGCTGTTTTATTTCACTGTATGTCTATTTTAGTTTTTACCAGATGCTTTACTATTTCATCATTTTCTTATGCCACAGTACCTTCTAGAATGACTCAAATTGAAAGGACTGGGGGAAAAGTTTATTTTTTTATGTATCATAATCATGTACTAAATCAGTAAATGACTGTTAGTGTTAATGTGAAGATAGTAATGATGGAGCATTTGTGGTGTGATGTTTTTGTTGTTGTTGTTCTAATACAAAAACGGTTGCTACTGAATATTCTTATAGGCTGCTTCAGTGTTGTGACCCCAGTTTAGGCAGTTTGACCCTTAGATGTTTTTGACAGGGGGTCATTTTGACCCTCACTTAAATTTAAAATTTCTATCTCTACCCCCCCTCCCTCCCGCCCTGCCCCACCCCTTTCTCTCATCCCTCCCCTCCATCCCACTTTCCCTTCCTCTCCTTCCCTCCCAACCTAATAATGTAATATTGTAACAGGTAAGGTTACGTTTTTTTCTTTTTCTTAAGGTCAGCTATTGTGCACACAGTATCATACCATCAACCCTTTTTCGGGATTTTGAGGGAAGAGATTTTGCACTGGTGCCATGATGAAGATATTGGAATTTGGAGAAGAGGACCAGTGCTAGGCAAGACTGTGCTCTAGTATGGGATGCAGTTAGCGAACTACATTCTGCTGATGTGTGTGTGTGTGTTGCAGAGGTTCCTTGATGTCACCGCAGAACTAAAAGAGTTGTATGAAGACAAAGATGGGTAAGGTTACTAAGAATAAGATGGGTACTACAGTTTGTACAGTTTATAAATTTGTAAGAGAGAAAAATCTTTCTTTTGTTCTTTCTAGTTGATGTTTTTGTTTTTATTTGTAGCCTCTCTAAACTGAGTGTCTTCCTCGTAGTGTCTAGCCTGTCTGAGTGAGATCAGCTTGTGATTTAAATATTTTTTATTTCCCCGCAACAAAGTTGGGGCGGGGGGTGGTGAGAGGTTTGTACTGGAATGCACAGTGACCATATTAGTCTCTCCTCCACCTCCTCTTCCCCAAAGCACACCCACCCTCCCCAACACAGGTATGCACACAGACTCAAGCACTGGTTTACGACATCCTGCCTTCAACCACTGCCTTATTTAGTTACACCATAGGGTCCAGAAAACTGTCAGCTAACAAGCAGTTTTTTTGTTGGTGCTCAAACAGTAGTAAGTTTGTTACAAACAACTCAGATTATATCAGACATTTGTTTTATATCTGACCATGTTGCTTACACCATCTCAAATAAAACCAGAATCATTTGAATCGAGATGGAACATTTTACCCAGGTGGATGCGTCTCATGTTTACATGCATGCTTGGGCGCTAGGTTGCTTCTACTGTCGTATTAGTACCTAAACCTTTCAGAGGGTGCTGACAGCATCGGTGGACAGCTGCGCAGAGATAAAGAGTGCCCCTTCAGTGGCATAACTAAATCTGGCAGAGTTTGGAGGAAGGTGCCAGAAAGCGATGCTCAGAGTGTGGCATGCACACACAGACAAACACACACACATGTGCGCACACACACACACACACACACTCTCTCTCTCTCTCTCTCTCTCTCCTCTCTCTCTCTCTCTCTCTCTCTCTCTCTCTCTCTCTCTCTCTCTCAATGGTCAAACTGTGCACAAAAGGTGCTATACAAACCAAGTCCAAGAGAGGAACCTTTTTATTTTTTATTATTATAAAAGATGTGTTTTAAGATTTTTCTTCAAAGAGGAGAGAGATGGAGAGTTGCAGGAAGAGACTTCGAGATTTGAGCTGCTTGAAAGTGGAAAGATCTGTTACCAGCAGATTTAAGGTTGGTTTTGGAGACTTTCAACACAGAGCTCAGGAACTGTGTGAAAGTCGAGGGGGCCGTCTTTGGCTCCTGTCCCTAATAAACCTGCAGTTTCTGTGGATGTAAAGCAACACTTCAGCAACATTCAACAGATTTTCCCTGCTGGACCGAAGAGTCTGAGAGGGTTGGTAGGTGTGAAGCAGTTCTGAAAGGTACGGAGGAAGAGAATTCTCAAAGCACCTGAAAGCAGGTGTGGACATTTTATATGTCACTATACTTTTTGTTTGCATTGTATGAATATGATCTTTGTCATTGTCAGCTAGTTTTCACAGTGACCAGACACCGGTGTTGATTCCTGCTGTGCAGGGTTCGCAAAGAAGAAATCCAGGCACTGGCAGGACCCAATGAGTATGCTGAATTCCGTCAACGTCTGACCGCCATTGACAAGTTCTATGCCAAGCATCCCAATGAGGTAGGCCAGGAATCTTAGAGGGGTGTGTGCTATCCTAATGACTAAATGAGGTAGGTGGGTAGGTCATCTTAAAGAGGTAAGTTTTGCCTCACAATAGTAATAATAGCAGTCATTCCTATAGCGCCATATCTCACCCGCAAGGGTAAGCACATTGCGCTTTACAAGAACAAAAAAAAGGTATCCATTAAAATTTAAATACATTAAAACCTCAAAAATACTAATTATATTGTCATAATATTATATAAAGGTTCCTCTCACACCACACCTGCACCCCCCCCCCCTCCACACACACACACACATGCAGGCACATGTGTGGGCACACAGAAGGAATTTAATGAAATATAAAAGACTTGATACATATGCACTGAAATTTTGCAGTAGGAGTTAGGGTACTCATCAGTGCCTCAGTTCAGTGCCTCAGTTGGATGGCTGTGTCAGTGTTACTGATTCTCATTTTTATCCCCCCCCCCCCCATTTTATCCTCTCTCTCTCATTTGTATCCTCTCTCTCTCTGACACATTTTTATCCTCTCTCTCCCTCTCTCTCTCTCTCTCTCTCTTATTTTTATCCCCTCTCTCTCTGTGATTTTTATCCCCTCCCTCTCTCTCTCTCTCTCTCTCTCTCTCTCTCTCTCTCTCTCTCTCTCTCTCTCTCTCTCTCTCTCTCTCTCTCTCTCTCTCTCTCTCTCTCTCTCTCTCTCTCTCTCTCTCTCTCTTCTGTCTCTTTCCTACACTCTGCTGTCTCTTCCTCTCTCTCTCCACTTATATTCTGTCTCCCCTCTGTCTCTCTTACACACTGCTGTCTCTACCCCCACCCCCCTTCTCCCTCTGCATAATGTCTGGTATGGTTCCCCCCCCCCCACACCTCTCTCTCTCTCTCTGCGTAATGTCTTCAGTATAGTAGATAATGGTTATGACCCTTTGAAGTTACTGTGGCCCTCTGGGATTTCAGCAACCAAAGTTATATGCCAAGTCTGACCCCATCAACCTTACCACGTGATTAGTACTAGTACTGTAGTAGTAGTACTGATTCCATTTTCAGAAGCACTGGTGAACTAACTCTAAGGAAGGGTGTTGTTTGGGGCCATCGTTCACTGTTGCCTGCGATGAATGTTTTCAGATCAGCGTCCCTATGTCCATGGAGTTTGACGAGCTGGCCAAACAGCGAGAGAATCAGAGTGACGAAACACAGAGTGAGTACAACTGTGGACGTAGATCTGCGTCCTACTCGAACCACTGCTGACAGTTGAATGCCTGTTTTAAGACCACCTAAAAATCAAGCTTTAGCATATGAAATGACAAAATAAATACAGTCATAAATATTTCTAGGACATGTTTTGCAGTTCGTTTGGTTTCCAGCCTGGAATATGCCCAGTTCTGGGTTTTCGGTGGCACATGTGTAAGTCCTGTGACTTTTTGCAGCCATAGTGTCGGTTCCTGTCTCGCGCTTTGTGTAGTTGTGGCACTGAATTCTCAGGCAATTCAATGTGAGGCTTGTATTTCCACTGCAAAGTAGGAGCCTTTGCCATTTTTCTGGAAGCCATGTTGAAACTATTTTCAGATTATTTTCACCGAGAAAATGAAACAGTAAAGAACTGATGAAGAAAGTGCCAAAGTGTTCCGGTGGAGATACAAGTCTGAGCCCAGTATAGTGGAGTCTTCTGTTTTCAAATCTGCATACTGTCAATATTGCCACTACTCCTGTATCTGGTCTGTGTACTCTTATCTGTATTTGAGTGTAAATGGGTCTGGTCAGATCTGTGGGTGCTAGTTTTGTGTCCATTGTTTTTCTGGGGCCAACTATAGTTGTGTTGAGTTACAGTGTGAGAGTGTTGCCGTGTGTTGACAGACCTGGTGGATTTTACTGACGAGGAAGGCTACGGCAAGTACCTGGATCTGCACGAGTGTTACGTTCACTACCTCAACCTCAAGGGAGTGGAGGTAGGCTGGTCTTTGTTGCGTTAGGTGGTGGATGGTCTTGACAGTGTCATACAGTGTCGTCTTCCTCTTCTAGAGTCACTGTTCAGATACACTTATGTTGTCCTGTTGTGATATTTAAAGTAATCACAATAAGAGCTGTTGGCTGAGCAGAAGGTAGATGCAGTTGACCCGCTGCCTGGAGTTGCTTGCTTGCATTGTTACACTTAAAGGATTGATTTTAATGGTATTCATTGCCCGTATGTGTATGTGTGTGTGTGTATGCATTGTTACACTTAAAGGTTTGATTTCAGTGGTTTTCATTGCCTGTGTGTGTGTATTCGCGCATGCGTGTGTGTGCGTGCGTGTGTGTGAGCAAGTATTCAGTCCATCATCAGTTTTCCCATTCCTCCCCAGATTACTGCAACCCTGCCGTCTGTCAGTGAGCCTGGTCAGGTTTTGCCTGTGCAGTGGTTTTCCTCTGTCATTCAGGGTGCTGCATTCTGTCTTCCAGAAATGCTTGAACTGGACTTGACCCTTTTTGTTGTTTTCTGTTGCAGAGACTGGATTACATCACCTATCTTTCGACATTTGACCATTTGTACAAGATCCCCAAGGAAAGGAAGAACACTGCTTACAAAGAGTGAGTCCTTAGACGGCTGGTGTGTGCTTTGATTCCAGTACAAATCTCAGGGGTCCCCTTGGGGATGTGGTGGAGTGAGGAGCGATGTGTGTTAAACTAATGTCGTGGTCCTGTTTGCATTGGAAAGATGACAGCAATTTTTGCGTGTGGCTGAAAATAACAGGGATGGGATGCAGGTCAGCTCAGACAAAAGCTGGTCACACTCACGGGACTGACATTGGTTCAGCTTCCCCCAATATTGCAAGTTGTTTTTTACCCCCAGAATCAACTTCCAGTGCAGCTACAGTGTTTATTTACAGTGTTTATTTGGCCTCCATGCTCAGTCAGTACAGAACATCTGCACACATGTTAAAAATCCAAAACCCTTGGAGCCATAGCATTGTTTGGACACACAAAAATACTAAATACACTAATAGCAACGGGTGGCGCTGCTCTTGCCGTTGCTGTAGCCTTACCCAGGTAAGGTGACCAGATCTCTCACAAGGGATAAATTAATCTCAAATAAATACATATTTATAAATGAATTATACATTTTTGTTTGTTTCTATACCGTTGATTTGTATATGGTTACTTGAGCCTTCCCTGTTTTTCTTTAATTCAGTTGAAATGTTCTTTGAGCTTGTGAAAGTGCTCTATAAACTCCATGTTACTGTTATTATTAAATGAAATTTTACCATAAAACTAAAAGAGGCTCCTTTTTATGAAGTGTTTGTGTGTGTTTCCAGGTACGTCCTGTTCCTCCTGGACTACCTCAGTCTGTACTTGAGTAAAGTCAAACCTTTGCTGGACCAAAATGAGGTGAGTGCCTTTTTCTTCTCTCATTGTTTTTGTCCTTTCTTCACTCTGTCTTCACTGACCTTGACTGCCCTCCGCTTTGTTTTCATCTTTTCTTTGCTCTTGTCTTCAATGACCTTGACTGTGCATGCCTCGGTGTTCTCTTCCTTTTTTTGACTCTGTCGTGATTGACCTTGACTGTGCCTGCCTCTTTGGTTTTGTCCTTTCTTCACTCCATCTTCACTGACCTTGACTGTGCCTCTGCAGGAACCTCAAAAGTAATTTACGCCTGTCTTTCCTTTGTCCATCCATTTGATTTTACCAGTCTGGTTATAAATCTCTGTTTGCCTGAGCATGATTCTGCTAAACTTGTGGGAGAAATTCAGCTTGAGCTGTTCTTTGGGCTGCTCAGTTCAGTGGCTAGATAAATGTAAGGCAGTAGCAGGCCATGTTTTTGAATAGGATTAAGGCAACCCACCTCACCCAAGCTTCAAGGAACGTTATTTTGGTAAACATCTGTGGTCTGAAAATTGCTTGTCAACACACACATATTGTATGCACATACACCCAACACACAGTCACATGCACACACACACACACACACACACACACACACACACACACACACACACACACACACACACACACAGAGTATGGTAAAACCCAATCTGCGTACACACTACACACCTAGAATCTGGTATAACATGCACAGTGCATGCACACATCGCACAACACACACACACACACACACACACACTCACACACACAGTATGGTATGGTAGAACATGCACAATCCACATACACACCACAAACAACACACACACACACATTCACCTGCTCCTGCACTCATAAGCGCACGCACACACACACATATTTTTTCTCACTCCACAGCTGACCATGTTATGTATGACTTGACCGCTGACACTGTGTTGTCCTGTGTGCAGGTGGTGGAGGTGGTCCAGGGGCAGTTTGAGATCGACTGGATGGAAGGCGTGGTTCCAGGCTGGCCGGTCAGTCTCTCCTGGGCGCTTCTTCCCCTGTTCTTTGCCTTCTTTCCATAATTTGCGTGCCCTGTGTGATGTAGAGGGTTCCGCACTGTCAACAGTGATTAAATGGTGATCTGTTAACAACATCGAAAACCCCATAAATTGTATGTTGACAGAAAATGTGCCTGTGTGGTTGGCAATCTGTTAAAGTTCTGCGTTGTTGACGCACAGAGGCAACCAGTGCTTTGATAGTGGAGAGTGCTTTGAGAGTGTGATTAGGTGTTAATCTGTTAACAAAGCAAAACAAAAAAATTATGTGTTAACAGATCATGCATATGTGTGTGATTGGTGATCTGTTAACAAAAAGGTTCTATGTTGTTGACAGAAAGTGGGACTGTCAGCAGATTAGTTTTTTTAAGTGATGATCTGTTAACAGGAAAAAAATAAAAACAAAAATTCTGTTGACAGAAATTGTGCATTTGTGATTGGTGATGTGTTAACAGAACATTTCTGTGTTGTTGATTTGACAGAAATTGTGCATGTGTGATTGGTGATGTGTTAAAATTTCTGTGTTGTTGATTTGACAGAAATTGTGCGTGTGTGATTGGTGATGTGTTAAAATTTCTGTGTTGTTGACAGAAAGAAGCAACCGGTGCTCTGACCCATGCTGGTGCTCATCTGGATCTGTCAGCGTTTTCCTCGTGGGAGGTCAGTTTGTCAGTTCCCGCTTTTTAACCCTTTATGGGAGGTCAGTTGTCAGTTCCTGCTTTTTAACCTTATATGGGAGGTCAGTTTCCATTTTTTTTAACCCTTTGTGGGAGGTCAGTATTCAGTTCCTGCCCTTTATCATGTATGGGAGGTCGCTTGTCAGTTCCTGCTTTTTATCCCTTTATGGGAGGTCACTTGTCAGTTTCTTTTAACCCTTTACAGGCCAGTAGTTAGTTCCTGCTTTTTAACCCTTTAAGGCTTTATGGGAGGTCAGTTGTCTGTTCCTGATTTTTAACCCTTTATGGGAGGTCAGGTGTCAGTTCCCACTTTTTAACCCTTTAAGGCTTTATGGGAGGTCAGTTGTCTCTTCCTGATTTTTAACCCTTTATGGGAGGTCAGGTGTCAGTTCCCACTTTTTAACCCTTTATGGGAGGTCAGCTGTCAGTTCCCACTTTTTAACCCTTTATGAGAGGTCAGTTGTTACAGTATTAGTTCCCACTTTTAACCCTTTATGGGAGGTCAGTTGTTTCCACTTTTTAACCCAAACATATTTTTCTTGTCGATATTGTTTGTTTCAAACCTGTCATTCATTTCTTTAGCTTCTGTTTGGTTCACTTGTAACGTCAGAGTGGTTGATGTATATTCCAGAAGTTGGTCTCAGGTGTCTCTTTGTGTTTAACATCGGTGTTTCATGTGTATTCTAGGATTGTCTTGAACGGTGACATTACACTGGTCTGTGTATATTCCAGGAATTGGCGTCTCTTTGTGTTTAACGTCAGTGTTTTGTGTGTATTCCGGGACTGGGGTATGTTTTGTGTTGAACAGTAACATTACAGTGGTCTGTGTGCATTCCAGGATTGGTGTGTGTTTGTTTTGTCTTGAACAGTAACATATATTACAATTGTCTGTGTGCATTGCAGGAGTTGGCCTCTCTGGGTCTGGATCGACTCAAGTCTGCTCTCATGGCCCTGGGACTGAAGTGTGGAGGGTAGGTCTTGTGTGACCCCACCCCTGTGTGACCCCATCCCTGTATGACCCCGCTCCTGCTGCACCCCATAATACATAATGGCAGACCTCTTTGCTCATATGATTTAGGCATATTTTGCAAGCCTAAATTTTCAGCATTTGAAAATATGAAAATTTGGAGAGAGAGAGAGAGAGAGAAAAGATTATGGGGTTGATGGAGAGGCCAAAGGAAGGGTGATAAAAGGCAAATGCCATTTTTTTTTATTTAACTTGAAACCACTTCCACACCTGCTTCAGATCTGCAACATGTGGCAAGAGTGACCGTCCATCAAATCACACATGCGCTATTCACATTTTGCGGCAGCCAGCAATCTTGTGAAATAGTCCTTACATTTGGGAAATGCTTGTGAATTTTGATGAGTTGTCTGGTTTGGGAAATGCTTGTGAATTTGAAGCAAAAAGATCTATGCAAACTGTGTGAGTTGTCTGATCCTCAAGTTTAGGCAACTCTTGTAATTTTGATGTAAAAAAAAAGAAGTCCTGTGCTAACTGTGAGTTGTCTGGTCCTCAAATTTGGGAAACGCTTCTGAGTTTTGAAGCCAAAAAGTCCTTTGCAGACGGTGTGAGTTGTCTGGTCCTCAAGTTTGGAAACGCTTGTGAATTTTGAAGTTAAAAAAAGTCCTGTGCAAACTGTTTGAGCTCATTCCTTGTAAACCTTTCTCTTCTCAAAAATCTTTTCTTCAGTCCCTTTGCCCTGATGTATAACTGTGTTGCATGTTGCATGCATTGAATTCTGAATGCATTTAAATAATGTGTAAGCGCTTAGAGCCTGCGCGGGTTAGGCGCCCTAAGTATCCACCATTATTATTACCATTATTATTATGGCCTGCGTCCTGGCTGTGTGCAGAACCCTGGAGGAGCGAGCGCAGCGTCTGTTCAGCACAAAGGGCAAGAAGCTGGATGAGCTGGACCCTGCACTCTTCGCCAAAGCCAAACCCGGCAAGGCAGGCAAATCAGGGTAGGAGCTGTTCAGAGAATTGTTATACGCCTGTGATAAATAAATAACTCTTGTCCGTTTGTCCTTTTTTTATACCCCCCCCTACTGAAGAAGTAACTGTCCTTCTGTCTGTCTGTCAGTCCGTGTGTCTGGGTTTTGTCCGGAAGATACCTTCTGAACCACACAACCTTTTGTAGCAAAGGTGGGGAAATCGGGGTAGGAGCTGTTTGGAGAATTGTTATAACCCCTGTACTGAAGCTCGGGGGAGGTGTACTTGAAAGAACTCAGGCCGTTTGTCCTTCTGTCTGTCTGTCCATGTGTCTGGGTTTTGTCCGGAAGATATCTTCTGAACCACACAATCTTTTGTAACAAAATTATTGGTCATCTTTCACTGACTGACTTGCTTACTATGAAGGATCTTAATTGACTGATTAGTTGACTGACTGACTGATTGGTTGACTGACTGATTGACTTGCTTGCTATGTCCTCAGATGGGAGGCAGAGAACCAAGAAGGTCTTGACTGACTGATTGGTTGACTGACTGATTGGTTGACTGACTGACTTGCTTTCTGTGTCCCCAGATGGGAGGCAGAGAAGCAAAAGGAACTTGATTGACTGATTGGTTGACTGACTGACTGACTTGCTTGCTGTGTCCCCAGATGGGAGGCAGAGAAGCAAAAGGATCTTGATTGACTGATTGGTTGACTGATTGACTGACTTGCTTGCTGTGTCCCCAGATGGGAGGCAGAGAACCAAAAGGATGTTGACTGACTGATTGATTGACTGACTGACTTGCTTGCTGTGTCCCCAGATGGGAGGCAGAGAAGCAAAAGGATCTTGACTGACTGATTGATTGACTGACTGACTGACTTGCTTGCTGTGTCCCCAGATGGGAGGCAGAGAAGCAAAAGGATCTTGACTGACTGATTGGTTGACTGATTGACTGACTGTGTCCCCAGGTAGGTGGTTGACTGATTGACTGACTGTGTCCCCAGGCAGGAGGCTGAAAAGCAAAAGGATCTTGACTGGTTGATTGATTGGCTGACTTGCTTGCTGTGTCAGGTATCTTGATCGACTGATTTGTCAACTGACTTGCTTTCTGTGTCCCCAGAATGTGAGGCAGAGAAGCAAAAGAATCTTGACTGACCAATTGGTTGATTGACTGTCTAGCTGGTTGACTGACTGTCTAGCTGACATGCTTGCTGTGTGTCCAGGCGGGAGGCGGAGAAGCAGAAGGAGATGGCTCTGCTGGAGGCCCAGGTGTACCGTCTGGCCGAGCTGCTCAGTGAACAGCGCACAGCCACCCGCGAGAACGTACAGCGCAAGCAGGCCCAGACTGGGGAGGAGAGGGAGGAGGATGAGGAGGAGAACTACCCCGCCGAGAGCGACTCCAGCGAGGACGATGACGACATTCCCTACAACCCCAAAAACCTGCCCCTGGGTTGGGACGGCAAGGTGTGTGTGGAGGTTGTGGTGTGAGTGTGTCCGTGAATGCTAGTGTGGTGTGTGTGTGGTGTGCATGTATGTTTGTCAATGAATGGTAGTGTGGAGATTATGGTGTGTGTGTCAAGGAATGCTGGTGCGGAGATGGTGGTGTGTGTGTGTGTGTGTGTCAACAACTGCTGGTGTGGAGGTTATGGTGTGTGTGTGTCAGTGAATGCTCCTGTGGAGATTGTGATGTGGTGTGTGTGTATGTCAACGAATGCTGATGTGGGGACTGTGGTGTGTGTGTGTCAATGAATGCCGGTGAAGAGGGGGAGTGTGTGTGTCGGCAAATGCTGATGTAGAGATTGTGGGGTGTGTGTGTGTCAACAAATGCTGATGTGGAGACTGTGGTGTGTGTGTGTGTGTGTGTCAATGAATGCCGGTGAAGAGGGTGTGTGTGTGTCGGCAAATGCTGATGTGGAGATTGTGGTGTGTGTGTGTCAACAACTGCTGGTGTGGAGGTTATGGTGTGTGTACATCAATGAATGCTGCTGTGGAGATTGTGGTGTGTGTGTGTGAGCAAATGCTGGTGTGGATATCGTGGTGTGTGTGTGTCAACGAATGCTGGTGGGGAGATTGTGATGTGTATGCATCAGTGAATGCTGGCGTGGATATTGTGTGGTGTGTGTGTGTGAGCAAATGCTGGTGTGGAGATTGTGTTGTGTTGTGAGTAGTGTGTGTATGGGTCCATATCTGTAGTTACAATTGGAGAAAAGCAAACTTTCTTCCGATGCAATGCTTTGACCACAAGCTACTGCTTAGGAAAGAATAGTCACGAGGACTCTCCTTAATGACTCCCGCAAGATGCCAGGCAATGCTGACACAAAACACAACGGTTAGCAGCACTGAACATTTTTCATCCACCTGAAACTTTCTTGTCTGTCTTCTTTATGTGACAAAAAGGTGACGGATGAAAATAATGCTCCTGACCACCCCTGTTTTATGTGTTCAGCATCCTATATCCTGCTGTTTCAGCCCATCCCTTACTGGCTGTACAAGCTGCACGGCCTGAACATCAGCTACACCTGCGAGATCTGCGGCAACTTCACCTACAGGGGCCCCAAGGCTTTCCAGCGACACTTTGCTGTGAGTAGCCCGTCGCTTTCTCCGGCTGACAGTCGCTCTCTGCTCCTTCTTGGAGTTGGAGGAGCAGCCATGATCATATAACTTCTCACGGTTTCCCTCAAAGCCTCTCTTGATTTTTAGCACTTCCTCCCACCATCTTTCACATCTTTCCCTCTTGCATGCATGCACACACACACACACACACACACACACACACACACACACACACACACACACACACACACACACACACACACACACACACACACACACACACACACACACACACACACACACACACGCTCGCACGCACGCATGCATATGTGTATGCACACACACACACAGGCACATGCATACACACACACAAGTAAAAGGGAACAGTGTACATTGCATGCTGGACTCGCTCGGATGGCCGTCTCTGGAACAGCTTCGGAAGACCTCATGCCTAGGGGTGATGTACAACATCTGCAATGGACTAGTCCAGTGCCCCATCATCAAGACCAGACTAGTCCCACCACCACCCCGCCAGCACCGCACCCACTGTCTACAGCTTACCCTCATCAGCACCGAACACGGTGCAGAGGCGGTTCCTTTTTACCCCGCACCATCAGGGACTGGAACTCTCTCTCCAAGGATTCAGTAGAGGCGATGGCTGTTGACACTTTTGTGTCACGCACCTCCCTCTGACCAATTAACTATTTTTATATTTTATTTTTAAAGGAACTTGATTTGAGACAGTGTAACAATTTAAGGACTTTTTTTAGTTTTTTTGCGAACACCCCCTTTTTGCGAACACCGCCAGAATAATCATCAACATGATTGTGGGCATCTAAAGAAAGAAGAAGAAGAAAACAAGAACCAAAAAGGTTATTTACATACATAGCATTTTGGATTCAAGTTTTGATGCATTTTTTCGGATACAAGCCCACCCCCCTTCTCCCCCTCCCAGGAACACTTTGCTGTCTGGTGCAAGAGGGTGAGGAAGAAGGAACTGAATGAGGCTGTTGCCGCCCTCTTTGTTTCAGGAATCACGTCACGCCCATGGAATGCGATGTCTGGGCATCCCCAACACTGCTCACTTTGCCAACGTCACATCTATACAGGATGCTATGTCTTGTAAGTGTCCTGGCAGTGTGGATGGTGGTGATGTTGTGACAGTAATTGTGACAGACCTGCTTACTGTATGATCAGGGTGTATTTTGTTCGCTTAAATATTCAGCATTCAAAAATATGAAGAAAAATAATAGTCATTAGTATTTCTAGAAATGTTTTGCAGTTGATTTATTTTACAGTCTGGAATATGCCCAGTTCTGGGTTTATGGTGGCACATGTATAAGTCTTGCATCCTCTCTGTGTAGTCTCGGCACTGAATTCTCAGGCAATTCAAAGCAAGGTTTGTATTTCTGCTGCAAAGTACGAGCATTTGCCATTTTTCTGGAAGCCGTGTTGAGATTATTTTCAAATTATTTTCATTGAAAATAAAATGAAACGGAAAAGAACTGATGGAGAAAGTGCCAAAGCAGTGAGGGAACAAGTGTTTTTGTCGAGATAAAAATCTGAGCCCGGCATAGTGGAGTTTTTTGTTTCCAGATCTTTTGCATGCTGCCAGAATTGCCACTCCTGTCTCTGGTCTGTGGCTAAAAACTGAAAATACTCTAACTTTTTCTAAAATATTATCTTTTTCAAGTGTACTCTTATTTGTATTAGTAAACAGGTCTGTAGTGATGATCATTGCGGTGGTGAAGGTGATCAAAATGGCAATACAAGTTGAATGATCATAATAGTAGTATTCATTTTGGCTTTTTTGTGAGGTGATTTCTTTTGTTTTAATTAAATTGTGGTTTGTTTGTTTTTAAATTATAATAAGACTAAAATTATCATAATCAAAGGATTTGCAAAATGAGAATGCAAGGTATGAAATTGAAGGGTTCAGTAAAGGTTGAAATGGTATTTAAACACTTGCAAAATCCGTCTCCCAAGGGTCTACCAGTGCTGCCTCTGAAACAGTCACATGCAACGTTTGTCTGCAGTACAATGGCTGGATCTGATCCTTTCAAAGTAGAGCGCAGAATACAAAATAAGGCATGAAGTGTTTAATGTACTGTTGTGCTACACAGTACTTTGACTTAGTTTTTAACATAAATTAGTTTTTAACATACATGCCCCTACTTTGGCTTAGTTTGTAACATAGATACGCCTTTTATCATAGTAAATGTCACAGCGTTGCTGTAGTTGTTGATTCCAAGTTGAAGGACTGGTACAGTGTGTTTTCAAATGCTTCTCTGCACACCTGACTTAAACATAGTGTGTCATATAAAGTGGGCGTTCTGTAGTGTCCCTCCACTCCACTAGAAGATGGTGGATTATTTTTGTATGTGCGTTGTTTGTTTGCCAGTGTGGAACAAGATCAAAACGGGCAAGGAGCAAGAAAGATGGAAGGCTGATGTGGAGGTAGGTCTTCTCTGTGTGGTCCTAGTGTCACAGACAGGTGCTGTGAGCCACCTCCCACTGAGCACATGCACGCATGCATATGCACACACGTACACATACACACACACGTGCGCACACGCACACTTACACACACATGCATACACACACATGCATACATGCATGCACGAACACACACACACACACACACACATGCATGCATGCATACACACACACACACACACATGCATACACATATACACATGCATACACACACACACGCATGCACATACATACACACACATGCATACACACACGTGCGTGCACACAAGCACATACCCACATAGACTGACACACACACATGCATACACACACACACACACACACGTCATTCAGACTGGGAGCCAAAAAATAGCAGTAAAAAAGCATGATGAGCAAATAGCCATCTCCCAAGGGTCTACCAGTGTTGCCTCTGAAACAGTCACATACGATGTTGGTCTGCAGTACAATGGCTGGATCTCATCCTTTCAAAGTAGAGTGCGAATACAAAATAAGGCCAAAATCACATTTATCTTCTAAACGGTGAAAACACAAATTTAAAAAAAAAGTGCTGCATCACGCAGTGGTTTTGTTGTTGTTGTTGTGTCATGTAGTGGTGTTTTTTTGGTTGTGTCATGCAGTGGTGTTTTTTGTTGTCTTGCAGTGATGTTTTGGTTTTTTTTAAATCATGCAGTGGTGTGGTTGTTGTTTTTTCATCATGCAGTGGTGTTTTTTGTTCTGTTGTGCAGTGGTGTTTTTTTGCTTTGTTTTTTGCATCACGCAGTGGTGTTTTTTGTTTGCATCATGCAGTGGTGTTTTTTGTTGTGTCATGCAGTGGTGTTTTTTGTGGTGTCATACAGTGGTGTTTTTTGTTGTGTCACGCAGTGTTCTTTTTTTCATCATCATGCAGTGGTGTTTCTTGTTGTGTCATGAAGTGGTGTTTCATGTTGTGTCATGAAGTGGTGTTTTGTTGTTATGCAATGGGGTTTTTTTTGTGGGGGGGGGGGGGGGGGGGGGGGTTGGCATGCAGTGTTTTGTTGTGTTGTGCATGGTGTTTTTGGCGTCATGCAGTGGTGGTTTCTGTTGTGTCATGCAGTGGCATCACATCATGCAGTGGTTTTTTTGTTGTGGCATCATGCAGTGGTGTTCATTGTCCCCAGGAGGAGTACGAGGATTCCCAGGGAAACATCCTCAACCGGAAGACCTACGACCTGCTGAAGAAACAGGGCGTGCTGTGAACAGCCCACTCCTGCCTTCAGGCCAACAACGCTCACCTGTTTTGGTGGTGTGGGGTGGGGGTCGGACACACACCACGCTTTCAGACCAATTAGAGAGAATCGTGGGAAGAGTGTCAGTCTCGTCACTGTGTTTTCAGAAAAAATGCCCATGACTCAATGAGACTCTCAATTGTCAGCAACATTATTTTGTACGATTGTGTGTGTTAGGTAAAATCACTGACTAGGCAGCAAACCGACAGGTTATTTTTCTTCAGCCTGTCAAGTAGTTGGTGTTTAAAATGATTCATTGGAGATGGGTATGGGGGAAGAGTAGATTGGTAAAGGTAGTGGGGGATCTGAGAGTGGATGTATAGGGGAGAGCGGTAGGGATGGTTGGGGAAATGCGAGGGACTGGATAGATGGTTTGGCACTGGTGTAGGAACCGAGTTGCAAGAGTGATTTTAAAGTGGAGTGAATTTCACTGCCAAATCTGTAGGTAGGTAGTGTTGCTTAATGTCCTCAGATGTCAGTTGACATATTAGGGACAAGCTGAGACCAATGCCAAAGCATGGTTCAGTATAGCTTTATGTCCACGGACACCAGAAGGCTCGTTAGGACCAACAGCCCAGGATGGCCACCTCGACTCTCATACAGCTCCTGAACTATGCCAAATCTGTAAGGTGGGGCTTATCAAACTGTGGTAAACATTTAAACAGTTTTCTGGTGTTTGTTCATTTCCAGATTAAAACTAAGTCCCAGAAGTTTTGTGTCTCAAGACCCTGAAGACAGCAAACAGCTGACTGCATTTCCTCAACAACAGGCTGTGCAGTTTATAGACACAAGAAACATCATGACAACCTAGAAGAGAACAGATCTAGGGAAATGTACTCACCTATACGACGAAACACAAGGAAACAAGGAAATACAATCATTTTTGCTTTCAGTATACTTAAGCTTTTGTTTTTCACTGTCATGATCTTGAAAAACCTGAAGGTGCTAAAATTCAGCAGTCAGGATCAGCACACAAAGGGAGTTAATTAGCGCTCAGAGAAATCCCACAAACACAGCAACAAAGACCAGAGTCGCCTACGACAACTCTCACCTTGCATGCCAGTAAGTACAAGGTACATAACTCCACCGAAGGTACATTCTCCAAAAAAAGTTTAATTTTCTGGCGTTTTGCTCATCCATGGTGTTTGTTGCATCAAGATGCTGCAGACTGACAGGTTATTTTCTTCAGGCTGTCAAGTTGTTGGTGTTAAAAATGATTCACTAGGGATGGGTAGGGGGGCAGGGTAGATTGGTAACGGTAGAAGGGGGTCTGAGAGTGGTGGATAGGAGATGGTGGTAGGGGGAAAGGAGTTCCAAAATGAAACTTTCTGTACATCTACCAGACAATTTTCTCCCATTTGCTTGAGCATGATGAAAAAAAGTATTTGTCTGGGACAGGGAATAAAACTTTGTTGGAAAATGTGTGTGTGCTTTGATTTGTTTAAGCATGCTTTTACTTCGACACAAACACTTACACACATGCGCGCACGCGCACACAGACTGTTCAACAGTTTACTTTTTTTTTCTTTTTATATTTTATTCACTGAACATTTGAATGTCCTTGACGAAAGAAAGACAGCATTACTCCACAATACTCAGCAATGTCGTAAAATAAAATGCCATGACCTGGGTGAGCAACAATATATTACATGGCTTCACTACTTGGATGACTCGAACTAATATTCAGTTCTTTATATGATTCTTTGTGTGAATAAAATAAGTGACTACTCCCCTGCACTGGAAAGGAAATGATGATTTTGAGGGTGGCAATAATGACGTACAATCTGAAGATGTTATAGTCAAACACATGATGCATTGCAGATACTGGCCATACAGTTTTGTGATGTTATAAACAAGTATTGCTTCAACTCCGCAGGTGCTGAAGTCAAAGAAAAAGCACTCTGTAAGAATTAAAACTGGCTCCTCCAGATTCATTACTCTTATTCATCATATTCCTTTTATAAAAAAATACCACAACAAAACCACATGCAGAATTTCACGGACCATACAACTGTTTTGTATGTTTTCTACATATCCAATCCATTGCTACATATTGCCAACCCGTTGTTGCACTACTTGTGTGTGCACATGGACATTTTCCACCTGTAGCACTTTGTTAATACATGCAACTTCATTCTTTGCCAGAAGGAAAGTCTGGCCGTTTTGCACAACATGCACTACGAGAGCCCTACCAAGACCTGGAGCAGTGTAAGTGTTGTTGCAGTGGCCAATCATGAGGTATAATTATTAACAATGCCATGGCAGTTGGGGAAAACTTTCCCTTATTTCCTTCAGTTTGTACCAAGTACTGAACAACTGCAAATTCTCAAACAAATCAAATGCACGCACACACATACACGCATGCATGCACACACAAAAGCTAAAGATCTACCATTACTTGGGTTTGGAAATTCTTAAAAAATAAAATGTACTCTTCAAATCTGAAGTGTACCTTTTGCCATCCCGCTCCCTTCCAAAAAGCTACCTGTAAAGCACAGTCTAGTGACAACAGTTAAAATACAAAATGGTGGTCAACAGCAAGGCCCAGTTATCCCCATTCAAAGCCACATAAAGTGCGGTGCAGCATTTTTCACGTCCAAAGCAAACACGTGTACAACATGAAATGGGTGTCCTCCCAGACACACACACACACACATGACAATATCGTTCACACCACCGCACAGCATCCACTGCACAGTAAGTTGGAGCAGCACAGAAAATCTTCCGCGCCCCAGCTGTCAGAAGTATCGTGGTTTGTTGTGTAAGCCAATTGACAATTCACAAGCAGCTTCCATTCTGTATTGCTTCACTCCTGTAGAACTAAAAACACACTGACGTCACAGCACGTACCTTGCACGTTTCTTCAAACTGCCAATGCTAAACACAGTGTCAACAACTCTGCAACTAGAGCCGTGTGCCTGAAATGGCAAAGCACAGGGTCGACCTAGATAAGTGGAAAACCAGATACAAAATCATAACCATTTCTGACAAAAGAGTTGCACAACACACAAACGTGCAACAAATAACGATGATGATATACATACGTTTATTGACCGCCGATACTGAATGAGATCAATTTCTGTAAACCAATGTCAATCCTATCACAGTGACCTTAAAGCCACATCTATGGACTTTATCATGCAACACTCACAGGGTACATTTACCGACTGGTCTTTCATGCACTTCTTACTAAGCAACGTCTGCATGCTTCTCTCTCTGATGAACTCGTGTATTTTACTTCCAACCAAAACAGGAAAAAATTAACGTATCTTTTGGCGTAAGCCCATATAGCACATATTTATGACCCTTAAAGTCAATTCCGTCTCCTTGTTCAAATCAAAACCAACACTCACGTCAAATAAAATCTTCAAACAATGGAATTACATAAAGATTTCCTTCTCCCTTTTTCAAGGAAAGAAACAAGATACACTTAAGTTTCAGCAACAGGATGCAATAACAAGAAGAAAAAAAATCACAAACAAATGGTCAGCTGATTAAAAAAGTTTTAAAAATAAATAAATGGCTAACCAAAAATGAAGCTACACAGCCAAGGAATTAAAAGAAAATCTCTCCAAATTCACATGACAATATTTTAAACAATAGAATATATATAGGACCTGACCGTGGCCAATTTTTTCGAGGGGGGCAATTAAATGATTATACAATATTAAATCACACACAAAAAAGAAACCTTTGTCACATAAAATATAGTGTTTAAAAATCAAAATCAAACAACCTATTAACATCAAAACCTAAACGATTTGTGCACTTAGTAAAAATAACCAAAAAAATAGATTCCCAATAAGTTATGTCATTCTTGAAAAAAAGGAGAGTCCAAAACCTTTGAAAACGAAAAGGGAACACACAAAGAGACCAGACCTGCATTACAGTTATCACAATCAAGCCATCACATAAAGCCAGGGACTGCTGGCAAACTACAACATCAGTAGTAACTCAAACACCCTTTGTCTTTCCAAGTCTGAGGTAGGAACAAAAACACGGGACACTAAACAACTACACTTCAACATCAAGTACAGTCTATTTCACTACAGAAATCACATGTAACGGCCAACTTCTGATCCACCAACAAAGCCAAAAGAATAGGCTAAAACGCTCGAGTCTGCAAGTGAACTTTTAAACAATACTGTCTTTAACACCCTGAAGTCATTCAGAACTTCAGAAATGGTAATACTATGAGTTACATCTTCATCCCCCCACCCCCCCTCCCCAAACACAACACAACTGACCTGGATCCACAAGTGACATGATACCCAGTGGAGTGCAAGGTCCAGGAGACCACTGAGAAATCAAACTGAATGTATATATAATATGCTGCATGTATTAACCCCTCCACTGCCATGATGTCACTTGAAAACGACCAATAAAAGTGCGAAATTCAAAACCCTTAAGCCTTTCTGTCTTCTTTTTCGCACTGGCTACATGGAAAATGGACTTTCATCAAAACGCATAGCATTGAAAGTAGATGTGATATAGGTCCAGAAAACAGACCATTTGCAGGGATGTCCGTGTACTTTCAGCCCGGAAAGTTTACAAGCTGGGGCAGTGAAGGGGTTAAATGTTTACCATTGCACTGCTAGACTACCCCCCCCCCCCCCGCCCCCCACCTTGTGCACACAGTACATAGGGCCACAACATTTACAGAGGTTACCATTTTGGTACGAGTACTATTCCACAAAAACACACAGTACAGTGTTTGGCTGTGGCAATGAATGGCTGTGCCGCCATCATCCGTAACAAAGCACTGTGCAACAGTCAAGTGCGGGGGCACCCTCCCGTCCCACTACAAAATGATCCAAATGGGTCTTCCCTCCAAAACACCTGGGTCTCACACACACACAAAAACTCCACACTGAAAATTCAGCTTTCTGTTGATCCACAACAAAAATGTCAGTACTGATACCTAACAAGCCTAACCTATGTACAAACACAAACACCTCCACACTAAAAATTCAGCTTTCTGTAGATCCACACACACAAAAAAAAAATGTCAGTACTGATAATAAACAAGCCTAACCTATGCAAAAACACAAACACCTCCACACTGAAAATTCAGCTTTCTGTAGATCCACAACAAAAATGTCAGTACCAATAGTGAACAAACTTAACCTAAGCAGTAATACAAGTTGAAGTGTAACCACAGCCTTTTGTTCAAGCATCTGGAACCAGCCCTCACTGGCACAGGCCGGCAAAATGTGCAGTTACCAGTGCACTTTCTGGTCTCTTTTTTTTTCCTTCCCCCATGCAGGGTTCGATGTCAAAGTAACTCGCATGTACTGCACCCCCCCCCCCCCCCCTCCAAAAACCCTTCAACCCCACCCCCATCCCAATATTCAGTTTATAATACATGCGGTTGTATTCACACAAATGACAATGCAGCACAAGACTAGAACAGCAAGTGCTGGTAAGGCAAAATTTAAATGTTCCAACCAAAACCATTCCATCTTGCCAACAGTTTGTGTAGCATTTAAGCAAGGAAAGAAAGGTCCAATGTTTTGCAACATTCTGTGTATTGTTCAAGGAAAAAAAGGTGAAATATGTCATCATTATTTTGTGTATTAAGGAAAAAAAGATGAAATATGCCGTCAACATTCTGTGTAGCATTTAAGCAAGAAAAGAAAGGTCCAATGTTTTGTCAACATTTGGTGTATTAAGGGAAAAAAGGTGAAATATGTTATCAACATTTTGTGTAGTGTTTAAGCAAAGGCTAAATGCATTATCCATCCACCTATATACTGTTGCCCATTTTGCTATCCACCAATACATTGTAATCCATTTTGTGTTGGCCACCAATATATCCTGCTGTCCATGCTGTGCTGTCCATCAGTTTTATGTTGTAGTTTGTGTTGTTTTGTAGCTTGAAAAAGGGGCTTACCTTAAACATTTGCATGTTGTACTTTATCACAAAAAAATGCTTTCTTTTCTTTCTTTTTTAACCTTTTACATGTTTGGATCTTGTTTTAAAACACTAGCAGTCATTCTTGTTTAGTTTTTTTGTGTTGTAGCTTTTCTGTTGTGTGCTTGATTTTGTTGTCCACAATTCTGTTGCAATGTCCCAACATTTTGTGCTGCAAAGTGGGACTACACCTGCTGCCCTCCACTGTCATACACTCCTGCACTGGGTGCCTGAAGGAAAATGTGAATTATGTGCTTGACCCAAAACACAGTGTTTTAAACACAAACAACAACAAAAACGCCTATCTGAACTGGCCACATTATGTACTACGGTTATGCATGACGAACAATCCTGTTGTTTAGGAGTGTTAAACATGTCACAGCAAAAGAGACGACACACATGCGTTGGTCAGCAGGTCCGAAAGTGGATGGACGGGCCCTGACAAAACACTAGGCAGGTAGACGTGAACAACCAGCAGTGCAGAAAACCCTTCAGGTTGAAGCATTTGGTAACAAACTGACACCGTGAATGCAGTTTTGGCACCTGAACAGACTGAGCACAATCTGTTCCATGACAATACCAGGTGGGTGAGAGGGGAGGGAGGGGCATGTTAATATATTATGTCAATCAACTCTTGCAGGTGAGAAACAACAAAAACTGCTTGCAATGAGTCGAACCATTCACAAGTATCGCATTCGCACCTGTTGCAGCTGAGCTGCATGCACTTAAAAGGGGTGTAACTTGTACAGTGAGGCACGTTGTAAGGAGCCCAACTTCTCATTTCATCACATGTCCCATGGCACAGTTGTGATCATCATCATCATCAGGCAAAAAAACTCCCCAATTCAAATCTCAACTTTGGCTTCAGCAAACAATTTTTTTCTTCTTCTTCATTCCAAGGTCTTTCTGGTGACACCACTTTACGCTCGCTGTCCACCACAAAAAAAGCAGATGAAGGAGTGTTTACCCACCCCAGATGATGTACCGGGTATCATGAACACAGTAACATGCACCACGATCTCACACAGCAACACTGGTCTGCAAAAGGTCTAAGCAGCGTACATCGTAACAACAGTTCACTGGACGAAAGTTCCGCACAGAGACGATGCAAACGGGACTACCACACTTCCCAGTCTGTGCAAGGATATGGTTTTACAATCCACACCAACGCCACTCCATTCCACGTCCACGCACACACAGGCATACGCTTGAAGCACCATATGAAACTGGACTTGTCAGAATAGAAAAGCAATATGCCACAATATTGAGGAGCAATCAGCTTGTATCCAAAATATAAAAATCTACAGTCACATAAAACTTCTTGACAGTGTATCATTCTCACACATATGCACCCCCCACCCTCACCCCCTCCTCCTCCCACCCCACCACCTCCCCCTACATGCATGAACATGCACACAAAAAAACTTTTTTCACCACTGTGCAAAAAAACAAAAAAACAAAAACTGCATCTAATTAGTGCTTTAAAAACAGAAAGTTGTCTGGGCATCCATCACCTTCCCAAACAGGCTCAACATCTGTATGGCTGTAGTCATTCAACACATCCCCACGAAACCTGTGCAGGAATGTTCAGCCAGAAACCAAGACAGTGTCCAAATAACATGCAACCACTTAGCAGGGTGTTGCAAAAACTTCCGTGTAATCTGTGAGATCCATAATGATCATTAGTAGCCGCAAGTAGCTGTAGTTTTACTCCACACTCGGGGTACAGAAGTCAGAAGTATTGTGTACATCATTACTTTGGAAACGCTGCACCGCCATCAGCAGGTCAAGCTTATGCAGTCGTCACAACAGAACTTCAACTATTGTCTCCCTTCCACATCCCTAGTCATATTTTCAGTTGTTTACATTGCTGCTGCTGTTTATGCAGTCATCACAACAGTACTTTAACCGAAGGCCTCTGTTCCACATCCCTAGTCATATTTTCAGTTAACATTGCTGCTGTGTTTGCTGCTGCTGTTTCTGCAGTCATCACAACAGTGCTTAAATGAAGGTCTCCCTTCCACATCCCTAGTCACATTTTCAGTTGTTTACATTGCTGTTGCTGTGTATGCAGTCATCACAACAGTACTTTAACCGAAGGCCTCCGTGCCACATCCCTAGTCACATTTTCAATTGTTTAACATTGCTGTTGTGTTTGTTGCTGCTGTGTATGCAGTCATCACAACAGTACTTTAACTGAAGGTCTCCCTTCCGCATCCCTAGTCATATTTTCAGTTGTTTAACATTTTTGCTGTTGTTGCTGCTGCTGCTGTTCCCCCCCCCCCCCCCCCCCCCACAACCCCTCCCCACCCCCACCCCCCATCCACCAGGAAGTGAAGCTGCTGGTGGCTGGTGTCATGTAGGTCACATGATGGCACTGACAGTGGCAGACACTCAGTGTTAGCTGTCTCCTGCAAGTGTCTGTAGCAACAGAAGGGAAGAGATGCCGAGGGGGCCAAGGTGAATGGTGGTTGGTGCGCACGTCCCCCGACTGCCTGCCAACATTCATGTGCAGATGAGCTGTGCTTTGTAGGCGCACACAATCAGCTTGGCCTGCACAACAGAGAAGATGCAAGTGTCAAATTGCGTCAAGTCTCAACAAGCATTCATGTCAAGAGATCCACCTTCCAAAACGCCACTGTGTAAAGTCTAAACATGCACGGCAGAGATCCAACTTCCAAATGTCAATTGTGTAAAGTATCAACATGCACGGCAGAGATCCAACTTCCAAATGTCAATTGTGTAAAGTCTCAACATGCATGACAGAGATCCAACATCCAAATGTCAATTGCATAAAGTTTCAGTATGCACGACAGAGATCCAACTTCCAAATGTCAACTGCGCAAAGTCTCAACCTGCACAACAGATTCAAGTGTCACCTGCACAAAGTCTTGACATGCACAACAGAGATCCAGATGTCAAGTGTGCAAAGTCTCAAACTAGGCAACAGTAATCCAAGTGTCAAGTGTACAAAGTCTTGACATGCATGACAGAGATCCAGATGTCAAGTGTGCAAGGTTTTAAACCTAAATGAGAGATCCAAGTGAGATCCAGATGTCAAGTGTGCAAGGTTTTAAACCTAAATGAGAGATCCAAGTGTCAAGTGTACAAAGTGTCCACATACACAACACAGATCCAGGTGTCAAGTGTACAAAGACTGACATGACCAACAGAGATCCAGCGTCAATTCCACTAAGTCTTGACAAACTTGCAAGCTAAAAATACACCAGTACTAAAACTCTCCAAGAAAATTCAAGATGGAGACACAGGCAATGAGGCATATAAGGAGGGGGAAAAAATACACATTCATACAAATTACAAAGGAGAACTCCACACAAGACAAGAAACAGACCCACTCATGCTTTACAGGGTCCACAGCTATGAGGGATGAAACATCCCATTTCTATGACAGTGAATGGGTTATAGGGGAGAAACTGACAAAGCAAAGTAACATTTGAAGTACAAAATAGATGAATACAATTCAAAGATCAGTGGCAAATTGTCCTCCTTTAACCTGAACTGGCTCTGCTATAAGCCCATTCTGATGATAGAAAACTGATAACCTCAGTGTATATGCAGTTATTCTAGATTTAGAATGAATACACATGACATGCAGTCAATCACTCAATGTGCAAGGCGATGAAGCACTTTGTCCACCTCTCTGTATGTATGGCTGTCTATACGTCTGTACCTTTTTCATTTATGTATGCATAAACTGGACATGTATATTTGTACCTGTCTGTAAACCATTGTTGGAACAGGTGTACCGACATGTTCTATAATTGTGTTATACTCATTCTAGTAAATGAAAGAAAAAGTCATGCTCACACATGCACGCACGCACACACAACACACACACATAACATTTGGCTGCAGTGTTATGCAAGGTGTCACCTTGGATGTGGCATCCTTCCTCGTGTGTATCACCAGTTCATTCCAGCCCGCAATCAGCGGATGACACATCAGCACGAAGTTCGACTCCTGAAGAAAAAAAACACGCATTTCACTTAAAGACAAAACTTCCAGGGGTCCCCTTTTTGGGTCACATGAGTAGACAGGTCACTCGGGGTTTGGAGGGGGGTAGGGCAAAATAAATGCATGATTCTGATAGAGGCAATCGAATGATGCATGTAGAACGTAAAACATCCAGACGTCATGTCATAATGATAAAAATTGAAGTATTTGTAAAGTGCAAAATCTTGTCCTAGAGCCTATTCTAAGCACGCGCACACACACATGTACACACTTGCAACACACACACACCTGCATGCACATGCACACGCACATGCAGCATGACCTTCTCCACAGCACACTGACCGTACAACCTACACTGTAGAACACCTACCTCAGTGAGACAGGGCTGCAGGACGCCATTCAGCGTGACCTTCTCCACAGCGCACTGACCGTACAACCGACACTTCACCTCCTGCTGGTTGAAGCGAGCGTGAGCGATGAACAACAAGCAGCCCATACCTGAAACACACAGCACCTGCAGGTCAGTGTACGGCACACCTGAGCTGGGAGGACAAGGACAAATGTCAGGATGTGGTCCTGGACATGTGCGTTCAAGGTGCAAGCTGGACACGCAGCTTGAATGTGTAAGAACTATTTTTCATCACTTCTCTTGGCTGTACTTTCAGTGATGCCATCTGGTTAATGTACACATCTTGTTAATGTGGTGTGGTACAGTGTGGCGTGGATTAGTGTAGTGGGTGTGCCATGTGCAGTGATATCATCTGGTTAAGTGACATCAGAGAGCAATATACACATCTTATTAATGTGGTGTGGTCCAGCGTGGTGTGGGTTAGTGTAGTGGGTGTGCCCTGTGCCATGGCAGTGTGGTGTGGTGCAGTACTGTGTGGTGCTGTGGTGCAGCCATGTGATGTGGTGCAGTGTGATGTGGCACAGTGGGTGTGCCATGTGTTGTGGCAGTGTGGTGCTGTGCGATGCAATGTGATGTGGTGCAGCGGGTATGCCATGTGATGTGGCACAGTGTGGTACTTTGCAATGCAGTGCCATGTGCTGTGGTGCTGTGGTACAGTGTCATGTGGTACAGTGTCATGTGGTACAGTGTCATGTGGTGCAGTGGGGGCACCATGTGCTGTGGCACAGTGTGGTGCTGTGTGGTGCAGTGCCATGTACTGTGGTGCAGTGTGGCACAGTGGCAGTCTCACAGACCTGGTCCAGTGGGCAGCGTGGGCTGGTACTTGAAGGGGATGGCAATGGTGTCACTCTCATACAGCGGCACACAGTGATGGGGGAACAAGCACGACACCAGCTTGGCCGTCCCCCGCACTGTCAGATGCACCTGCTCCTCAAACGCTCGTACCACCCTAGCAACACACACACAGGCTATATTGCACCATGCCAAACCTTGTGACACATACATACATACAGGCTACATTGCACCATGCCAAACCATGTGACACATACATTCATACAGGCCACATTGCACCATGCCAACACGCACTTGTCAGAAAAATCGTATCATGTCTCATGAAGAACAGGGAGAGCTAAGAGAGCACTGGGAGAATTTATTTGCCTAGGGTCAACTTTTTGTGCTGACTCACAGTTCAGTATCTGTTTCACCCCAACGTTACCACAGCAGTATGTAAAAGATCCACAAACCACTAAAAATGGTGGAAACTGACAACTCCCATGACTCAACTCTAACACGTTTATTCACAAAATGAGTGCAAGATGATAAGAACCAATACCAACACATAGCCACAGACTAGACACATTTTTTTCTTTCAAAGTTCTCCGCTCATTTAAACAGGAGACGACATTCTCTATCATCCTCACAACACACAGCAGACGCATACCGCTGAATGTGGTCAATGAGCGTGGTCTCCACATCGGCCAGGCGATACTGCTTGGCCATCTGCAGGGGGCTGAGCCCCGCACGCGACACAAGGGTGAAGTTGGCCCCGTGGTCCAGGATCAGCTTGAGGATCTGCTTGTCCCCACGCCGCACCGCCTGCAGAAAAAAGTGCTCCTCCGTAATGGTCGCAACACAGTGGAGGGAGGGGGTTTGGGGGCAGAAGCTGCACCGCCTGCAGAAAACGTTCTCCTCTGTAATGACGCGGACCAATGTTACAACATGCTCTGGGTCACAACACTCTGTGTGTGTGTGTCTTTGGGGGGGGGGGGGGGGGGGAACCACTGTTACAACATGCTCTGGGTCACAACACAGTGGAGGGAGGAGGGAGGACCACTGTTACAGCATGCTCTGGGTCACAACACAGTGTGTGTTTGTGGGGGGCGGGGAGCACTGTTATAACATGCTCTGGGTCACAACACAGTGTGTGTGTGTGTTTGGGGGGGGGGGGGAACCCAACATGCTCTGGGTCACAACACAGTGTATGTGTGTGTGTGTGTGTGTGGGGGGGGGGGGGGGGGGGAGAACCACTGTTACAACATGCTCTGGGTCACAACACAGTAGGGGGGAGAACACATCTCTAGTTGTCTAGAGCACTGGGGTCTATACTTGTAGGACTGTGACTGACGTAACTGGTGCTCAGGTGCATCCTGCGTCAGGCTTATAGTTTGTGTGCCTCAGTTATTGCCCAGGACTAATGCGGGACTTGGCCTTTGTTCACTGATACCCGGCTGTTCAGTTTGATGTTGCCTTACGTCCACAGAGACCGTAAGGACGGTTAGGGACAGGGAGCCCAGGATGGCCACCTTACTTTCACACAGCTCCCGAGCTCTGTGGTTTTAAGTTGAATGTTGCTTTAGGTCCAGAGACCATAAGGACCATTAGGGACGGGGAGCCCAGGATGGCCACCTCGACTTTCACACAGATCCTGAGCTCTGGCAAACACAAAGCTGATTATCTTGGTCATACTCTTGGACCCCTCTTCAAAGGGAGTGGTGGTCCTTGGTTTAGTGATACAGAAATGGCGCTCTTAAAAGACAGGTGGTCTCGGGTTCACTTGCATGAATTTCTGGAGGGAACGTGTTCACAAAACTGGTTTTAAAGATGGGTGGTCTTCATCACAGTGGTCTCTCATCAGATGTTTCTCTGTAATGCAGGCATGACATCAAAGCCCAAAACCATCCAGCTTTCTCCGCTTTTGTACAGTAAAGCCACCCTCTCATCAGATGTTTCACTGGATGCAGTCAGGATACCAAAGCCCCCAAAATGTCTAGCTGTCTTCACTTTTGTTCTCAGTAAATTCATCCTAAGTTGCTGCATATGCAGCCAGTCACCTAGTTACACCATTCAGCAGCATTATGGTGCTGCAGACCTGTGCATAAGGTACAGACACCATTATCACTGACACGCTGACCCTTGGTAAAACCAGTCCTATTTTCACTTCATTTTGGGTGCACCTTTTTGCAGCTCATTTCTTTCATAGCCTTTACACTGCAGTCAAGTCAATTCCCTGCTCCCAAAAAGGATGCTGACCTTGAACAGTGCCGTCTCCCCGCTGTGGTCAGCAGTGTTGACGTGGGCCCCCATCTCCAGGAGCATGAACACTGTGGAACTCTCCGCCTGAAGGAACAAACAAACACACTGTCAGCAAGCCGAGGAAGATGGACAAGTTATTTCTTTATCAGACCTGTTTACACTCAAATACAGGTAAGAGGGAGCTTTCAAAAAAACTGTAGTATTCTGCTATAGAAAAGTTCAGAGTATTTTCATCTTTTCCATTTCATTCTGCTCTCAGTGAAAATAATCTGAAAATAATTTCAACACAGCTTCCAGAATTATAAGAGTACAGCGTTGCCATTCACCAGTCACCCACATCTCGCATGTTTCACCATCAGCATGAGGGCAGTACCCACAACTCACATGTTCCACCACCAGCATGTGGGCAGTACCCACAACTCACATGTTCCACCGCCAGCATGAGGGCAGTACCCACAACTCACATGTTCCACCACCAGCATAAGGGCAGTACCCACAACTCACATGGTCCACCGCCAGCATGAGGGCAGTGTTGCCGTTCACCTGCACCTGAGCGTCAGCCCCTCGGGACAGCAAGTGGACGATGATGTCATCTGAGCCTGAAACATCACCAACCACAGCACTGTTAGCACCACACAAGCAGAGCACTGTCAGCACCACAGAGTGTCAGTGAGTACAAACTGCAATGCTGTCCACAGAGCCAGAAACATCTGCCAGTTAGTTTATTCAGTTCTTGGATTTTAACCAAAACAACAACAAAAATCTGAAACAAGAATGACTGCTAGTGTTCTAAACAAGATCCAAACACATAAAAGAGTCAGAAGAACGCCGTTTATTAGGACAAAACACAACATGCACATTTTCAGAGTAATCCCCTTTATCATGCCACAAAACAACACTTAACAGTCAAATGCTCACTGGACAGGGAAACAACATAGCTCAACCCAAACCAGATAAGTGTCCTAGTTCTACATCTCATTCTTCACCATTTAACTGTTGCTTAGTGTCCTTTTGTAGCTTGATAAAGAGGACTGTTCCAGTACTTGCTGATCTTAACTGGTAAAATACCGGAAATTACTGGTTAATGTGAACCCTGAAATATATGCATATTCCCTATGTTTTCGAGCCAACAAAAAGTCTTCACTTCTGTTTCCCCTTTAAATTCAAGCTGTGGAGTGCTGGCAGCAGATGCTGATTTTAACCAGTAAAATACCAGAAATCACTGGTTACAGTGGTTAACATGAACCCTGAAAATATGATATGCACAATGTATTTGTCTCCGTTTTCAGGCCAGCAAGTCTTCATTTCTGTTTCCCCTTTAATTTCAAGCAGTGGAGTTGTGCTGGGAGCACTGACCTCCAAGCACTGCGTTCATGAGGAGGGTGTAACCCTTGTTGTCTGGGAGGTCCAGGTTGTAAGGCTTAGTGCAGGCCAGCGCCCTCTCCACCAGGTAGCAGTTCCCGTCCACCACCGCCTGGCGTAGCTCCTCTGCACACACACACACACACAGCAAGCCACAGTGATTGCACTGGACCTTTTTCATCTGAAACCTGTGCGACAGACATGTGTGTGTGAGGTGGCAAAAGTGGTTCACAAAGTGTTTGTGACCCCTGTGCCAGGTAAACACAACACAATATGTACTAACTCTATATTATATAAGAGTGGATGAAAAGCACTGTAATGGATGCATGCTGCTCTGACTTAAAGCCCCACAATGATGTGCTTGGCAAAACAAAACAAACAAACAAAAAACCTCTATAGTATACAACCATATTGCAGGTAAACACAACACAGTGTATACTAAGTAACTAAGTATACAACCATACACCAGGTAAACAAAACATACTGTACACTAACTATATAGTATACAACTTCAATATATATTACAACCATACTCCAGGTAAACACAAAACACTGTATACAGACTATAACCATATACCAGGTAAACACAAAACACTGTATACTAATTATATATATTGTATACAATCATACTCCAGGTAAACACAAAACACTGTATACAGACTATACCCATATGCCAGGTAAACACAACGCACTGTATACTAACTATATAGCTTACAACCATGTGCCAGGTAAACACAACACACTGCATACTAACTTAGTAACTATAAAGTATATCTATAAAGTATAATATATACACCCAATCTTTAGAAATTATAATTAAGGTCTGGGTAGTACTCACTGCTCTTGCATTCACTGCATACATGTACTAATTACTATGTAGTGTTACCAAGACATGGTGATCCAAACTCCCACAACAGAATATTACCATACCATTTTCAGCCATTTGAAATGTGTTTTTACTTCATTTTTTCTTTCTTTTTTAATATCAAATTCTCAACAAATGCTTACCATCATTCAGCTCCATAGGAGTGACAGCTGGCAACAGCAATTTCTGCACAGACAAAACACATCAACTGACACATCAAACCAACAAGTGATTTCTGCACAGACAAAACAAATCTACTGACATGTCAAACTCAAACCAACAACAGTGATTTCTGGATTCTGCACAGACAAGACAAATCAACTGACACATCAAACCAGCGACAGTGAATTCTGCACAGACAAACAAAATCACCTGACATAATCATGATAATGTCAAACCAACAACAGTGATTTCTGCACAAACAAAACACATCAACTGACAAATGTCAAACTAACAACAGTGATTTCTGCACAGACAAAACACATCAACTGACAAACTGTCAAACCAACAACAGTGATTTCTGCACAGATGAAACAAATCAACTGGTAATGTAAATGGCAAAATGCTTCCCTTGAACAGCTTTACAGTTCTTTGGAGTTTGCACCAAGATCAAACTTAATTATAAATCTACTTATTACGACTATTTCTCTGCTGACAATGACATGAGACAATAGCTTACAAACTAGGCTGAAAATCTAAATTATACCCAGTCATGGTTATAATAGTAACTTAACATTATCAACTTATGGTGAGATAAATCATAAAATCGAATGCTGCCAAGTGCTACAATAACAATTTAAACTTTACAGCATGTTATCATTTTAAAGAGTGCAAAAACAAACAAAGAACAATTATACCTTTGCATACTTGGAACTCGGCAAAGCCCTATTGATACCATTCAAATTTCATGCCAAATTTATGCAACACTGATGCAAGTATTATTCTGGAATAAAGCAAAACCAGCAGCGGCAATACAGAATAGCTACAGATTCTTTTTAAATACTAATATTTTAATAATGCAAGTGAACAAGATAAACATGTTCTTACAGTGAACACATGTATACATGCTACAAATTACCTACACTCACAGGTGCAACATCAAATGCTCACCTCAAGGTATTCTAGATCAATTCGTTGCAACACCATGTCAAAGTCAGAATCCAGACCTGTAATCATATTCTCAAGTGTCAACGATATAAAACAGGAAACAGCCTGGAATATGAATGACAGTTGATAACAATAATTCTTCACAAAAAGAGCAAATGTTCAGTCAGCCTGACTTCCGTAACATTTTTAAAAAGCTACATTAAAAATAATAGAATAGTTTATATTAAAAACAAAACAAAATTATGTCTTGGTTGAACTTCTCTCCCATTACACTCAAAGTAGATTTAAGGCCATGGCCACTAAAACCAGTACCAAACTAGTCTAGTAATAAGATCAAGAACAGGTAAACCTCAACAGAGGTTATCACTGGTACAACATATATTATATACAAAGTTTAAAATGTTCTATTTGAACACTGTCCCACAATAACACTGTAGTGTTAAAAGCATTGTGGAATACAGAGTTGTGTCAATGATCTCCCTTGAAGGCTTGCCACAGCCATGTTCTGTTAAATGTGTGTGATAATGATATTGTCTAAGTAGTCTACACTACCTAATACTACATTCACTGGTCTGGATGACAGATTTCTACACCAGACCTTGGATGAAAAAGAACAATTTCCACTTCAGTCTGAATTTTCAATCACCACTCTGTATGTGACCTTGAAACTGTGTCAAGGCCTCTAAAACCAAACAGGCATCCTTTTTTTTTTTTTTAAATGCACAGAAGCACTTAGTGATAGCTGAAGCACAGAGACTACCATCATAAAATGTTTTAAAAACAACTTTACATTAAAAGTAAAACAGAGTCCGAGAAAAAAGCTGAACAAAAAAGGTTTTCAGTTTTCATACAACAATTTTATTTTTTATTTTTTTATAAACTAGCTTTACAATTTGGAAGTAACAAGTCACACACACTTATCATTATAATACTGACCACAAGGAGTCAATGTCACCAAATATGCAAATGGCATCATGACAGGGTAAAGCTCTAAAAGATAATGTTTTACAGAAATGTCACTTTACTAAACTTGTGCTAGCCAACATTAGGTGTCTTCCACAGAAGTCTGGAGGGAAATATTAAGTGATCAACAGTACTTTAGTGTACTGTCTCATAAAAAGACTGTGTTCAAATATATACTTTTATAGTACTCTCACACAATTTTTAGGCAAAACAAAAACTGCTCAAAGTATGTACCAACCTCAGATCTCCAGTATGATACCATTTGACAAACTTTAACAAAACAGTAGAACTTCAACTAGAACATGCACTGCAGGAAAATGTTGATCAATACTTCAAACCCATTTTTCTTGTGGGATGTTTGGACTTTCACTGATTGTTCTGATTTCTATCATTCTAAAATATGGTACTGATACAGAAATTAACAATTTTAAAAGGATGCAGAGCAAAATCCATGATACCTCAACAATAACAAAGTACACACACACACACACACAAACTCCACCTCTCTTTCTTTTTTTATGAACAGTAACATGTAGTGATGTAGTAGTACACAATCATGGTATTATTAGACTGAAGAACACACACACAATGACAGCATTATTACACTGAAAAACACACACACAATCACAACATTATTATACTGAAAAACACACATTTATACCAGTAGGTAAATTTAGGAATACAGGAATATACACAGAACTACTAAAAGTGTGTCCATGGCATAAAATATACATGTATTATTATATCTACAAGCTATTTCAAACAAACTTACTAAGCACATACTGACCTTTGTATTGTTTGGACTTGTCACTATCTGCTGCATACAGTGAAGAGTTCAGAATGGTATCCAGTGGCTGAACCCCATCCCCTTTTTTCGGCACTGAAGTCAAAGACTTGACACTGAGCGGCCTGTCCGCATTCTCCTTGCCTGATATGGACGTACTGAGGCCATGGCGAGAAGCTCCAGCAGAAGTGTTTTTGGGATCCCCACGGGGATAGAGTGAGTCCCTGCTGGAAGGGGAACTGAAAGAGGAACTGTCCCTACTTGACCCTGAGCTGAGGTGAATGTACCCTGAGCCGAGGTGAATGTCTCGACCTGACCCTGAACTTAGGTGAAGGTCTCTTGTGCTCGGCCCCGAGCCAAGGTGAGGGTCCCTGCTTGACCAAGAAGTCAGGTGCGAGTCTCTGAAAGATGGAGAGAATTGTGAAGCTGAGGATGAGCTGAGGCTGGTGGTGCCTCTGCCAGAAGTGACCGAGTCTCTGAACAATGGAGAGAATTGTGAAGCAGAAGCCGAGCTGAGGCCGGTGCCTCGGCCGGAAGTGACCGAGTCTCTCACACTGGAGGAAAGGCTGGAGGTGTCCCTGCTGGCGCTGTAGCTGGAGAATAAGCCAGACGTGTCCCTGCTACCACCAGACAGTACAGAATCCCTGCTGGTGCTCGGCACATCCCTCCCTGCACTAGGCGGAGAACTGAACACGCTAAACACTGGCTCCCTGCTGACTTCTGAGGTGGGGGTAGTTGAGGTGAAGCCAGAGCCAGAGCCATACTTTCGCCTGGAATCCAGCGCCTCCGGTCTGGCGGTCTTCAGTTCGGCCTGTTCTTGGCGACCTGTCCTGTCAACTGGCTCAGGTTTAACAGTCCTTGGAGTCACAGGTTCTGATTTCACGTACCCTCGGGAATCGGTCACCTCCGGTCTTGCCAGCCTACTGCTGAACTCCGGCTTCAGCAGGCCGTGCTGGTGGTGAGAAACACTGGTGACACTCACCGCCTTCCCAGACGGGTCTTTTTTCACTGCTGCTGCCGTCCCGCAAGAGGGCGCAGAGGGGCTCCTGCTCCTGAACACATCTGAAGATACAGAATCACGCACACTATCCTTGGATGGTCGTATAGGAAGCTGTGCCACTTTTGAACTCGTCTTTTCCCCACTAGGAAGTGTATGGGAATCGCGGCTCACCGAGCCAGACTTCACACCCTCTCCTTTCGACTTCTGCTTCTCAAGCTTGACTGAATCAAACTGTGCCTTTGGGCTCTGTGCATTTGGTCTGGGGCACTCCAACTTCAGTTTGGGTGGGTCGATCTGCAGCTTGGGCACAGTTATTCGGAGTGGGGGCACCTTTTTCTCTAGTGAAATCTTTCGCTTACTGGGAGGCAATATGGTGGGTAGTGCCGTGTCCTCGCTGTCAGAGTCACTGTGCGTCACCTCCTGCCTGTTGGTTTCCATGGGGGCAGAGGGCGAGTCTGTTTCACCAGGCATGGACCGGGCCTCATCTGCTGGACTACGCAGCGGTGAAACAGCTGAGGTTTTCACCGGCGATGCCTCGCCCTCCGTCACTGCCTTGGCATGTTCTGCTGCCGTATCCTGCTTTCGCTTCCTCGATGAGCCCTTCTTCTTTCCTGCCCCTAAAAAAAAAGAAGAGAAATCCATCCAATTCAAGCAAAACTTTACCAACTGGCTTCTCCTCTTAACTAATTTTATGAGACACCTTCCACAAATGTAACATGTGGCATCCTTGTAAAACATTTACAATCAATAAACTGTTCTCGGTCCAATTACACCAAGCTGTTGCCTTAAGATTAAGAGACATGGGAAATCACACCAGTAAGTGTCGCACAGTTTGCTAAGTACAAAAAAGGCAACCCATCATAATATCAATACATTCTTCTTTTTCTTCTTCTTCTTTTTTAACATAAAAAGGTAGTAGGCAGCAGCTTGCAAATACAGCCAGTTCAGCATCTTGTTACTGATTGAATGTTAAAGTTTGCAAACACAGCCAGTTCAGCATCTTGTTACTGATCGAATGTTAAAGTTATTTAAACTTTTGTCTGCACAGTTAAACTAATAACTTTTTTTCTTTTTTTAAAGATTTTTTGTTGCATAATTTGTGCAGATCTATACAAGTACATAATATTACAACTCCATGACATCACAGACACAGTGATAAAGCAAGATTTAAGCCAAGTGAAACAAAAGGGCTAGTCATCACAAAAGGGCTAGTCATCACAGTGTTATAATTTCAGCAAAGCTGGAAACTCAACCACTGAATGAATTATATGTTAAGCATACTTGTAAGCTGGAAACTCAACAACTGAATGAATTATATGTTGAGCACACTTGTAAGCTGGAAATTCAACCACTGAATAAATTATATGTTAAGCATACTTGTAAGCTGGAAACTCAACCACTGAATTATCAGATGAATGACCTCTAAAAATTAAAAAAACGCAAGTGCACAGGGTTCACGTATCTGAATTGGCACTTTTTCTGCACAACAAACAAAGACACTGACAAACCTTTAGCATTCTGCTTCTTTTCAGGCGTCTCCATTTCCTGAAAAACAAAACAATATGCAAGTGTTAAAAAAGGCTACAATGAACAGGCAATGCAGAATGATACAACAAGCATACTCCAGTCCATGTCATCACAACCCTCCCCCACCCTCCCTTTCCTGTCCATATCACCCTCCCCCACCACAACCATTACCAATCTGTAATGTTATGCATGCTGTTAAGTTTATGCATCTGGGTCAAATCATCCCGGCAATGCATTGGTCAGAAGTTTAGCGTGTCAGGCCCCACATTCATCAAGTACCCTTCTTCCTCCTTCTCTCAAATGAACCAGGGTTCAGATCTATATCAGTCTGAGAAATTCCTCTTCAAAATGAAATGGCTTACACCACTGCCAATTAAATTCTCTCTGGCATTAATTTAGTGCTGTCCTATGTAATACTAATACCCCCACCCACGCACCTATCCACCAGGATTTCAATACCTGCCAGTACTTCTCTGGAGATAAAAGTACCTTCTCTCTCACGCTCTCTTTGTTCACCTGCTTTTCAAAAAGTGAAAATCTTGCTGAAAACCAAGAGAGAGTGAGAGAGAGACAGTGTGTGTGTGTGTGTGTGTGTGTGTGTGTGTGTGTGTGTGTGTGTGTGTGTGTGTGTGTGTGTGTGTGTACATGTGTGTGGTGTGGTGGGAGGGAGGAGGGGGGAGGGGATAGAAGTGCATGTGAAGTTTTTATTACCATGTTTTCACTGCAGCTGCTTGGAGCCTCTTTCACCGAAGCAGTCTTCACCTCTCCGCTTTCCTCCTTGTCGCCAGAGGGTGCTGCTGCTGCCACAGCCTCTCCGCTCAACCGCTGCTTCTCCTCCACAATGCCCTGACCCAGCGAAGACTGTGCAAACTTTTCAAGGACTGGTATGATACCTCGCGAGCGAGCTGGTGTGGTCAAGAGAGACTTTGCAGTTTTCTCAGTTTTCTCTGCTTTGGATTTTGCAGGGGTGGTTTTGGAGGTGGCTGGAGACTGCGCTGAACTGACAGGCTTTCGTCCACCAGCTTCGTTTTCCTCATCTTGCTGACCCAACAGTGACGCTGCGTCAGGCTTTTCACCAGCTATGGCTGTCTCCTTCTCTGGCTTAGGGCTGGCGTCCGAGTCTCTGTCAGTGTCGGACTCAGGCACATTTTTCTCAGACTCTTTCTCAACAGAATCACTGCCCTGCTTTCCTCCTTTGGTGGTTTTCTTCCTTTCAGCAGGTTTTCTGGACGCCTGTTTTTTGCCAGACTTAGGAGGAGCAGACCGTGCTGGTTTTCTAGGGGCTGAAACTTTGTCTGAAGCAGTGCTATCTTCTGAATCCTCACCGATTGCTCTGCCACCTTTCTGAGAGCTCTTCCCTAAATTGGCTAGAGGAACTGAGTCATCAGAGTCTGCAGCTTCATCAGAGCTTTCACTGATTGGTTTCTTCTTCCGTGATCGGCCTCTGCCCTGTCCCCAGCTGGAGCGCCGAGGAGCAGATTTCTCTGAATCATCACTCTCTTCTGAATCATCGCTGATGGATTTCTGTGACGCCCTGCCTCGCCCCCGACCTGTGCCCCTGCCTCTCTGTCTCCCCCGTCTGTTTCCTCTGCTGCCATCTCTTTTTTCCTGCCGTGCTCGACCACTTCTCGACACAGAGGCAGACGACGCATCTCCCTGGCTCTCTTCGCTCTTCTTCTTGCTGGCCAGAGTGGCTGTCCTTGACTTGACCTTGGAGTACAGGTCAGGCTGCCCGAAAACAATGTCCTTGTTCTTCTCCAGCATTTTGAAGAACTTGGTGTCCTCGTTCAGCAGGCGCTCGTCGTCACTGGAGTTGGAACTGTCGGAGCTCTCCTCCCCTGGCAGCTTCTTCCCCTCCATGCGCAGCTGAGGACAGCAAGGCAGCAAGGTAAGTAGGGTGCATGCATGCTCAAAGTGCACTTTCAGCACAACATGCACACCATTGACCATACCACAGAACTACAGGAACCAGCAGTCCACAATTTTTATTAATTTTTAATCAGTTAGTCATAATCTTTGTCTTGTCAGATGCAATTATATTACCTAGATCCTGTTTTTTAATGCATGTATTTCTTAGCTATGAGCCTATGTATTGAGTCTAATATGATAAGCTGTATTGTGCTCAGAGCTCGTTTTTGTAGAACTGGGACAGGCGCATTAAATTTAAAAACAATTTTTAATTATTATTATGAAGTAAACTAGCATCCAACTCAACCCAAGTTAACATCATTTACACTACTAATTTACACAGTCATAACCATCTCAATCACCTTAAACTAGTAACTTAAAGCATAGCCTGCAAACCAATGATCATAAACATACAATATTAATGGTTGTGGTTTTTAACACACTGACATCAAATATCCCTCAGTTTTGCCAGCTGGCACTGGTCAGCATCAAATATACATCAGCTTTGCCATCTACCACTGGTTGACATCAAACATCCAGCTTTGCCAGCTGGTACTGGCTGAAATAAACATCCATCAGTGTTGCCAACTGCTGCTAGTACACATCAAATATCCATTAGTTTTGCCAGCTTGCACTGGTCGCTGACTTGAAGTTGCCAAGTGATACCTGTCATGATGAAAATGTGAATATCCATCAATTTCGCCAGCTGCCACAGGCTGACACTAATAACAGCGACATTGACAGTGACAGTGCTCATCAATGCATGGCATACCTTGCGGAGGCGTCGTTCCTCCTGTCTGGCTTTGGCTTTCTGTTCTTCCTTAGCATCATACTCCTCCACCATGTCCAGAACAACATCCAGGTTGTCCACTGGCTCCCACGTGTCATTGGATGGTGGGTACCCCTTCCACCGTACACGGTAGAGGAACACACCCTGAAAGCAAAGACAGTATGATATCATATTATATATATATATATCCCTTTGAAATGTTCAGACAGATTTGGCAGTCTCCACTGGTTTTCATTTCAGAGAGAGAAAAAAAAACAGCTGTGAATGCACTGCAAACCTGAGCCACTCAGAAACACTACAAATATCATATATTCATTTCAGTTACCTTTCAGTTTATTTAATCACAGCTTTATACTATTCTCTTTTTACTCCCATCTTTAGTTTCAGTTTTACCTCTTGGAAGATTTTTTTAAAAGTTCACAAAAACAACACTCTTAAGTAATTAAAAACTGAATAAAATAAAAACAGATAATGAATGAAAAATAAACAAAACTAATAAAAATCTGAACTTTTAATGACTAATATTATAAAAAATAAACAAACTATACTGATGTCACTAAAACTCAGCGTGTATCTGAAGTTTCACCCAAATTTTGCCTTGGTATGCTGGAAAAGGCACAAGATTCACCAGAGTTTCGCTTCACCTAATTCTACAGACTCCCCAGTTCAGCTGCCTGACATTTATGCCATGCCAACATGCCCATGTTCACCAGTTCCTTCCCTGTAACTGTAAGGCAATCCCTGCCACTGCACCAATACCAAGCATCAGCCAACCCCTAACTCACTTCCCTCCTATCACAACCCCCCCCCCTCCCGCCCATCATCAACCACACACCCACTTTCACTCCATTACCCCAGCAACTCCTCCAGGGCTTGTCATGGGGGTGGGTGGGTAAGACAAGGGGAGGGGAAGTGGGAGGTGCCAGCACATGGAACAGGGAGGGAGGGAGGGCTGGTGATGTGTTCTGTGAGTAATACTAATAGCAACACTACAGTACTAGCACTAATCATACCAGTAATGAATGACCAACATTATCACTTTGCCCTCTCACCCTCTCAGGGGACACTGGCACACAAAATCTTCAGCTGTGCAAGTGTCATGTTTACATAATTAATGTAGGCACACTCTGCCCTAAATATAACAAGGCACAGCTTCCCAGGCTGACAAAGTCTTGCTGGGGAGCTGATGAAATAGAGGAGGGTGTGTGTGTTTGTGTGGGAAAGGGGGAGGGGTGGGGGCAAAGGAGGCACCACAAAACCCCCCAAAACTAGGTCATTGTTTGGGTGTAGCTGTGCCCTACTGCCTGGAGGGTGCAGAGTGTTTTTGTTTGTGGTTTGATTTTCTCTACATTGCTGGGAGAACACTGGTTCTGTGTTTATAAATGCATTACACCCCCTGCACACAACAAAACCTGTGCATGAGTCACTGGCCGGCAGGCACAACAGAGACTAGGTCTGGGCCCTATGGCTTATCAACTGTCACTTGTGGGCTAGTTGGTTTCTCCCCTCCCATTCACTCTGTACATAACAAGTTCAAGGTTATGTACAGTTAACAAACAAACAACAAAGAACTGTGTAAAACAATCTACGCAGCTAAATAACCTCTCAAAAACAAAAGCAACCCTAAAAGAAAATGATACATAAAAGTACAAAAACAGCAACTATAAAATATACTCCATTACCACTGCCTTTTTAATTACAGCTTATGGCTGTAAAGAGAGAGGGAGGAAGGAGACACCCAAAACCCCATCAAAACCCAACTATTAGTCTAACAAAAATGTAAAATAAAATCAAAAATGACTGTTCTGTAAGTTGCAACTTGGAAATATATATATATCTATAACACACACACACACACACACACACACACACACACACACACACTGTACCCAGAGTACATACATACACACTCAAAACACCAAAACACGAACTTAAATTCAGTCAACTAAATCCATTTTCCAGTCTCTTAGTCTTACCTTCATAAAAAATATAAAAAATGAAGAAAAACACTGAATAAGCACTGTCATGACCAATGCATGCAAACATTTGAGGGAAAACTGAAAGCAAAGCAAATGGAGAAAGAACATTTTCATTGTTTAGTGTGGTTTGTTTGCTTGGTTGGTTGGTTGGTACCTGCACAGTATGACTTTGGTTGGTTCTGCACAGTATGACTTTGGTTGGTTGGTTGGTGTTTATGCTTATGCCTGCACAGTATGACTGGTTGGTTAGTTGGCATTTTCATTTATGCCTGCACAGTGCCAGTATGACTATCAACAACAATGGACTCTCTGCACCAGCCAAAATGTGCTCACCTACACAGTCAACCAGTGCAAGATACATTTCCTTCAAGTTCATCCATTTACATTACAATATATGTCAAAATACCTCAATGCAACTATGGACAGGAAGTGCAAATGAAACAGGCACAGAGGCAGTGAGAATGGACCTGGACTGCCACTGAAGGGGCACAGAGGCAGTGAGAGAACAGCTGTGGTTTCGCCTGGCTCTGGGGCACTGAACCCCAGATAATGGAGCCCAGCCAAACTCCAGCCTAGCCCAGGCCCCCAAGGCCACTCCTGGATCAGACCACCTCCCTTCCCTCTGCTTGTACCTTGTGCTTTGTGCTGTACTTGTCTTTACAACCAAAGGAGAGGGTGGAGTCTGGCAGTGAAACAAACAGGCCACTGTGGTGGCTGCTTTCCTTTCTCAAAATCCATCCTGACGAAGCTGTACAGCACAAGGAGTAGTACTAACACAGCTCAGCTTTGTGCTCCTGAATGTCTTTTTTCACCAGTATCTTTTGTCTTCCCCAGCCACTTTGATCACTCTGACTGCCTCATTAATATCATTCCATTCCAAGCGTGTGCCACTAATTAAGGTACCCTAATTTTTTTAATGTTTATTTTTTATTTTTAAATAAACAGAAAACTGCAGAGCCTTAATCCAGCATTGTAATTTTTTTAATGTGTGTCACAGACTGATCTGTGCTTGACGCTTCTTCTTTTTCTCTCCCCCCCCCCCCCCCCCCCCTTCCCTGCAGCTCCTGAATGAGTGGTGCAGCAGCGGCCGCAGTGTGCAGGCGAGTCTTGCAGTGGAAGAGGGGAGGGTGAATAAATTTTCATAAACCCCCCGGCAGAAAGGCTGACAATGAATGATCACGTGATGTGAACTTGGCCGGGTGAGGGCACCGAGGCCAGAGTGCGACTGTGAACACTGACCCTGAAAAACCATGGCATCATGTTTCGCTTTTTTTAACGCCCTTTCGGAACATTTAACTGAAAAACGACAACACACACGCAAAAAGCAAAAACCATTGAACAAAAAATGGAGAGTAGCCGCTGAACATTTCTGCTGACAACTGCATTTCCAAACCTTGAAACCACGGACACGTGAGCCAGTACAAAGAAAATTCCGGGGAAAAATGTCAACATTTTACACATGCCAGAACAGCCGACATTGAAGCAGATGTTAAAGTTCACTTACGTTCCTCTTTTTTCTGGATATGATCTTCTCCACTTCAAAATATTCCTCATCATCACTCTCCTCCTCCTCGGACTCCTCCTCCTTCTCTGAATTCTGCTTCTCTTCCTCCATTTCTTGCTCTTCTGTCGACGGCGCACCTTGCTTCTCCGCCATGTTTCTGACAGCTAGGAAGTTGAAGTCAAGAAGAGGTGGGATGGCTTTCTGCAATGTAGCAAAACACATCTGTTTACCACCACTGCGATTACGACACTGTGTAAATCCGTTATACCATGTTTCATTACTGTTTGCACGATACAAGTAAAGCCGGATTGAAGCAAATATCAGTATGAACGCACATCGTAATCCCAAATACTCCACTCCTCCTCCCCTAGAGAAAATGGAACAGCCACGGTTCCCCACATTTGCATGCGAGTGCAGACGATCTGCAGATTTATTTTTAGAAACAACACATGGATCTGTCTGAGGGTGGGGAACAGATGAACACTTGCTTTCGTTTGGTCAACGCCAAAATACCTAGTTTCCCAATCTTTTATACTCGGGCTGTGCCGCTACAACAACACAGCCAGTCCGCCTCGCGTTCACGATTCCGCGCAAGCCGGCCGCAGTCATTTGCATGAAGAGTTTTACGTGTACTAGCCTACAGAAGATATGGGCAGCCCGCCAGCCCAGTTCCCAAGATAGAAACGAAAAGTAGGTGACCTACATTCATTCCTTACGTGGGCAGTTACCAAGCTGACAAAGACTATCGATCTGTGGCCTTCATGGACGTGTGATAGCATTAGTATTAGTTATAGGTATGGTCCAAAAAAGGTCTAGTTTTCTGTGGGAAGACTAGGGTGTCAAGGCAACCAAGTCAAGCACAGGTACCAGAAAGAACATATAATTTGTGGTTAATTCGTAACACAAGTATTACCCTATCGCTGACTTTCTCAATGTTAAAACACTACAAAAGTAAAAATAAAACAAAAGTGTCTGTGCCTGTGGATGAGAAACATAAGGTCACATATGTTACATGTTAAACAGATAGCACAAGGTAAATAGGCAGTACCTTATTTTGCATCCCATACAGCTGTTTCATACCCTACTATTGCATACTGTAATTTCAGTTGTTACTAGCCCTCTCAATACATGTTTTATCCAACAGGTAGAAGACAAAGACACAAAAATAAAAGTCTGACTTAAGGATTTTGCTTTTATTGTTTAAAAATGCTACATCAGTGCCTGCTTATGGTGTTTAGCCTTGGTGCCAATTATGGAAAAACAGACTGCATAAACTGCCACATAGAAATTGACTAATTAAATATAATCCTTGATCAGTAACACATGGTCCACTTGAACAAGTGCAAAGGTCACATCAGGGCAAAAATACATCATTAACTGAGTAGTAGTACACCTCTAATTCACTGTTTATATCATGTAACACTTATAAATATGTTACAGTTTAAAGAGGATGTGCAAACAATGAAGTTGTATGAGCCAAAATGACAGATATTGTAAGACTAAGAGCAGACATCCTGGCAGTCAGTGAAGCAGTACAATACAGGGCCACATTCTGACCTGCCTCAGCCTTTAAAGGGACAACCTCTGATAGCTGCACAGTTAGTTCTCAGCAAAAGGAGACATTCAAACAAGGGAGTTAATTAGCACTCAAAAGACATCACACAAACACAAAGACCAGAGTCACCTATGGTAACTCTCACCTGACATGCTCGTAAATACAAGGTACATAAGCTCCACCACAGGTACATGTATCCCTCCTCTGGTGGAGTTTATGAAGTACCTTGCATAAATTTACGCACATGCCAGGTGAGAGTTACTGTAGGTGACTCAGGTTTTTTGTGAAGTGTTTGTGTGACAGATTTTGAGCGCTAATTTGGATTCTGCAGAGGCACTCTGGGCCTTGCAGTTTCAGAGGAGACACCAGTTCCTGCATGACTGGCAGTACTTACCCCCCCCCCCCCCCCCCTTCCACACATCCTCAGGGGTGCAATGATCAATGCAATGATTCTGATCACTTTTAAAGAAGACAATGTTATTAATCATTAGTAAATAATAATGATTTTTTATCTATAATGTGCCTGTCCCAGTTCTAGTCTAAGCATACATAGTACAGCATCACATCAGTCTCAGTTTCATTACAAACATGCGTATCTGATGTATATCTGATGCACTAAACTGAGGCCTGATGGACTAAACTTTTGACCCATACATCACCAGTATGCATGATTTGACCCAGATACACTGAAACTGAGCAGCTTGCATTACAATTGACATTACTGGTCATTGTTCTAGGCACAATAATCTCATGGTTGTCACTGTCAGTGTTTGTTTATCTTTTCTGTGAGTGTGTGTGTGTAGGGGGGGGGTGTATGTGTGTGTGTGCATGCTCTCGTGTGTTACATGTGTGTGTGCAAGTGTGTGTGGTGGGGGGGGGGGTGCATGTGTGACAATCGGGGGGGGGGGGGGGGGTGCATGTGTGACAATCAGAGTCTCTAGTATGGTTGGTAATGTTTATGAGCATATGACACTTTGAAATTGTACTGTGACCCTGCAATATAAGTCACCAAATTTGCACGCCAAGTCTGACACCCTCATTGGCCTCAAACTGTATTATATATATATATATAACACTGTTCTGTGCTGCTGTCTTCATCCATCAAGTCTCTGTTTGCTGCCCATTTTAAGCTGTGTTAATTAAGATTTGTATAGTCAGAATGCTGAATGTGTATGGGTGCCTGTGCCTCTGTGTGTGTGCGTGTGTGTGCACACTTAGAATAGTCTAGGGACAAGATTTTGTGCTTTACAAATACTTTAATTATAATTAATTACTATTATTATGTTACAGTGCTGGGTACAGTTGCTTCACCAAGGACCTTCAGCCAGGCACCCTTGTCAAGGCCTTTCTTCAACATAGTTAAATCAGAAGTCCTCCTTTGCAAAGTCTTGCGAAATAGCTGAAGATGACCACCAACTGGACAGTCAGTTTATGACATGACATGGTCATCAGCCATTGTTTACTACAATGAGTTTTGAATAGTGTAAGGTAAATAGCATCTTAAGTCTCTGTTTGCTGACTGTTTTAAGCTTGTTAATTAAGCTTTGCATAGTCAGAATGCTCATAGTGTGTGTGTGTGTGTGTGGCTGTGTGTGTGTGTGCACACTCGCGCATGTGCATGTGTTCTTAAAATAATCTCTACAGAAAAATTCAGCACTTTATAAAGACCTTTTATTATTATTATTAAATGGAAGAAACTGCCACCACTGAGGATAAAGTCTGATGTTATTAATGCCTTGTAGGACTAGGAGCATCACCTGAATCTGTGGGACCCAGGGCCATTTGATTCCAGTTGCAAGAATAAAAGACTGTGCTTCTGTGGGAAATTGCCAAACAACTGGATTTGGGCACGGTTATCCCACTGTTTTAATTCTAAGTACAGAAGTGACCAAAGACATACATATTCAGTCACCAAGTTGGCCTTCAACAAGTTGGTGAATCTGTATTAAGAATGGCCTTCACTGAGAAGATAAATGACAGATACTGATTGGTGTAATCAACAGTATTCTTCATCTTAAGTTATGCAATGCGCATAAACATAGTTTTGCGATGGCTACGATACCAACAAAGCCGCTAACAGAAGGATCAGTAACGTAACCGGAGAACCATATATATATAAAACCGCTCTGTTAAATTCCAATGCGCTGACTGACAATGCCGCTGTCGAAACAACTCGACCCCACCGAACCAACCAGTGGATTTGTTTTGTGGTCAGTCATTACTGGGCAGTCACAACATGATGTTTATGTAGGTCTACGGGCCGGTTAGTATTCATAATCATGCTCAGCTGGCCGGAAAAGCTGACCGTGACCATCACCTTGAAATACTTATCACGACCATGGTGTTCTCAATGGTCGGCGTCTCAGCTCCCGTAACCCGCTTGGGGGTGGGAGGGACTGAGTAGGGGCCGATTCATTCCTGGGTCTTCAAGTCAGTGTATGTGTCTGGATGTAAACACAACGGTTTCAACACAGAGAATACGTTCACAACGACATTAGACACTGAGCATATTTTTGTCACTATTAGATCGAAACAACGACGCTCGACAGCTTACCTCTCACTGCCGGGTTATACTTCACACACACCGCTTTCAAGCAGAAGAGAACAATCACAAATTTGTTGTAGTCAATCTCCGAGCAATTATGTCTAAAACCGTGCACGCGTGGAAGTGTGAATGACATCACCGACCACTGGAATTCCGCCTTGGCTGCACTGTCACCGCCTCAACGGTAAACACCACTCGATGCGCGATGTCGGATGTTGCGAATAGAACGGAAAATGTCCGTGTGGACCCCAGTCAGGTCTCCCTAAAGCCGCCCACAGAGCTACGCGTAGCTGCACTCTGTTGTCCCCACTAGCTCTGTGGCGGGAGAAAGAGAGAGAGAATGCACACACCGTCTACGCACGGAGCTGGATTCGGACAGATTTAGCTCTGTAGAGCCAAGCCTTTCCGAGGATCAAAGACGTGACAGCGGCGTGGTGGTTGCGTAACTTCTTTGCAGACGGTCACCCGGTCACGCGGCGTCCCAAAGGGCTTGACACGGGCTGGCCATTAATTCCGCTGCCTGGCACTGCTGGTCAGTTGACCTCAGGTTACTGGTGACGGTGTAGTCGGTGGCGCTTAGCCCGCTCAATGATATGTATGCCGCCGGCCACGGGGTGGACTCAGTGACACACCCCTACACCACGGTTGCTTACACCCACTAAAACTGCTGCGTCGTGTTCGGCCACTCGGTCCAACATAGGAGCAGTTCAAAATTTCCAACAGGCGCGGCTTTGGGGCGGATGTGTTTTGTCCATAACGGGTTTGCTCTCGCTCCGCCTGACTGCACCGCTCAGTGATTCCGGTAGCAAGTCAGAAGGATGTAGGTTCGTTTCCATTGTCTTTCCCAGAATAGTATATATATATATATATATATATATATATATATATATATATATATATATATATCTTTTACGTCACTTGGACATAGGGGAACATTTGTCAGTGATAAAATATAGCTGCGGCATTATTATATGTTTAACGATGGAGAACTTGACTCGTAACTATATGCAGAGTATGGCCGTGAGCAGCTGAAATGGGCGCTTGGCTTGACTGACCGTACTGCCGCCGGACAGGTGACATGAGCCGCCGGCCGCCTAACTGTAAGGCGTTTAAGCCCGCTAGTAAGCAGAAGGGCCTTGGTTCGATTCCCGGCCGTTCGGCTCTCCCTTCCCACTCTTCCTGCAAAAGTTGTGGTCTGTAGACAGTGTCTCATGACTCGATTTGTGCATCACAATTAATGAAACATTAAAATGGCTTTCATCGCTGCCGATCTTAATGCAGTGTGTGTGTGTGTGTGTGTGTGTGTGTGTGTGTGTGTGTGTGTGTGTGTGTGTGTGTGTGTGTGTGTGCGTGTTCCCGACCGCACAGCCGTGACTGCTGTAACCATAAAGCCCGTTATTAACTAGGCGAATGTTTGTTCGCCGAACATACTTTGAACAGTTCGACGAACTACGATTCGTTTCTTAATTGAACTTTTAGTTCGCCGAACATGGTTCGGACAGTCCAAACTTTACTTCGTTCTCAACTGGCTTGTAATGCGATGCAAGCTTCGGCCCGACCTGCAGACGCGCAGCACTTGAGACAGCGGCATGATCGAAAATGTTGGCTAAAGTCAATATACTTTCATCACTGATCCCTCACAGGGTAATTCAACTAACTACTATCTCATTCTGGGTCTCCGCGACAAGGCTGCGCCTCCCACAAGTCAACAAATAAACAAATTCCCTCCGAAGCGAGTGAAGAACCCAGCGACACCGTCATTCATATTTATTTTTATTTTTTCTTTGCTCTCAGCCAATCAGAGGCAATGATCGTCGAATAGGGCGAATCAGTGTTTCCCAGAACATGTTGAGCGAAGCTTTTTGGACCCCGAATATAGCTTCGACGAATACTTCCAACTAGGTTCGCGAAGAAAAGTTCGCCCAATTAAGAACCAACTAGCTTCGCCGAATACTTCCAACTAGGTTCGCGAACAAACATTCGCCCAATTAAGAACGGGCTTAATGTTCCTATTCCGTCGCATGTAAATGAACGGAGCATCCCTTTAACTTGACGACACCGGGTTTCAGGGCAGTTCAGTCAAAGCGTGCTGCGTCAGTCGAGACCCGGCAGAGCTAGATCGGATGTTGTGACCTCTCAGTGTACCCATACCTGAGCTGCGTCTTCGTACCCCCCCCCCCCCCCCGCCCCCCCCCCCCCCCCCCCCCCCCCCCCCCACCGCGTGACCAAGCGGCGTCTGTGATAGAGCACTCAGTGACGGAAAACTCGATATATGTAACTTTGTACTAGGGCATCAGCATCGGATTTTAAGTGTCGCTTATATGGATCTCAGTTATACCGTCGAGTCCTGCAAAACGGGACACTATAAAATCACACACACACACACACACACACACACACACACACACACACACACACACACACACCACACACACACACATAGTTCAGGAGCTGTGTGAGAGTCGAGGTGGCCGTCCTGGACTGTCCGTCCTAACGAGCCTTCTGGTTTCCGTAGACGTAAAGATTTATTGAACCATGCATCAGCATTGGTCTCAGCTTGTCCCTAATATGTCAGCTGACATCTGCGGACATTAAGCATCACTTCATCATCATCAACACACACACACACACACACACACACACACACACACACACACACACACACACACACACACACACACACACACACATTGTGAATTTCATTTGTGATCTGTCGTGGAGATATTAAAAATCAATACAATCTCTCTCTCTCTCTCTCTCTCTCTCTCTCTCTCTCTCTCTCTCTCTCTCTCTCTCTCTCTCTCTCTCTCTCTCTCTCTCTCTCTCTCTCTCTCTCTTACTGATGTCCATTTCAACATGGTTTGTATGAATGTACATGTACTCAACATACTGAAGCTCATTGTATCCTTAGTTAATAGTAGTTTCCCTCATGGCCGCCCGGCGAGGGCTGGATGTAAAAAGACCTCGAGTCTTCTCCACTACCCTCGTAAAATAAAGTGTATTCATTCATTCATTCATTCATTCATTCGTTCATTCTCTCTCTCTCTCTCTCTCTCTCTCTCTCTCTCTCTCTCTCTCTCTCTCTCTCTCTCTCTCTCTCTCTCTCTCTCTCTCTCTCTCTCTCTCTCTCTCAAACCAGTCGTGTGTTTAGCTCTATTCGTTTTGAACGATGGCAGCCACGAACTTTTGTTGCAGATTCAGCGGTCCCCCGTCTCAAGAGCGGCATGGGGCCCCGATATGCTGTCGGCCTGCACACGCCCACCACTGCCGGAGCTTGTCAATGGCATTAGACACGCTTGGCTGGGCACCACTCGGTGACTGGCGACCTAGAAACGGCGGAATCGGTCAGAGGAATAATTCTCTAGAAGGTTGTGTGGTCGCACCCAATGTCAGTATCCGGGCGGCCTCAGTCAGTCATTGCAGTATTCAGCTGGGCAGAAAGGCGCTTGACGTTGAGAGTCTGTTGTTGATTACTGCTCACTGGGAGCCCCGGCAAGATCTCTGTAATAATTATAATTATAATAGTAATAATAAAGAAGAAGATTTCTAGAGCGCCCATCTACCACACAAGGTGGGAGCGCAGGGCGCTTTACAATAACAACACACAACACACACAACACACACACACACACACACACACACACACACACACACACACACACACACACACACACACACACACAACACACACACACACACACCACACACACACACACACACACACCCACACACACCACACACACACACACACACACAGCACCACACACACACACACACACACACCACCACACACACACACACACACACACACACACACACACACACACACACACCACACACACACACACACACACACACACACACACAACACACACACACACACACACACCACACACACACACACACCACACACCACCGCACACACACACACACACACACACACACACACACACACACACACACACACACACACACGCACACGCACACACACACGCACGCACCGCACTCTCACTCTCACTCACACACACACACACACACACACCACACACACACACACACACACACACACACACACACACACACACACACACACACACACACACACACACACACACACACACACACACACCACACACACACACACACACACACACACACACACACACACACACACACAGCCAAGACTGACTGAATAACTACAGGTCCTGACCTGAGGGGTGTGGTGGTAGGGGGGGGGGGGGTCTTCCTCTTCTTCTTCTTCACCTCCACCCACCCACCCC
>JABMCL010003441.1:77500-80000 GCA_018857735.1 Alviniconcha marisindica | reverse complement strand
TCTCCAAACATATATGAGGAACCCACCCACCCTCCCCTCCCCAAACATGTATGAGGACCCCCACCCCTCCCCTCCCAAAACAATATATGAGGACCCAAACCACCCTCCCCTCCCCAAACAATATATGAGGACCCCCACCCTCCTCCCCTCCCCAAACAATATATGAGGACCCCCACACCCTCCCATCCCCAAACAATATATGAGGACCCCACCTACCATCCCCAAACAATATATGAGGACCCCCACCCACCCACCCAAACAATATATGGAAAAAAACACCGCCTCCCAGAGCAATATATGAGGACCCCGAAGCCCCCACCCAAACAATATATGAGGATCCCCACCCAAACAATATATGAAGACCCCCACCCACCCACCCAAACAATGTATGAGGACCCCCACCCCCTCCCCAAACAATATATGAGGACCCCCACCCACCCACCCACCCACCCAAACAATACATGAGGACCCCCACCCACCCACCCACACAAACAATATATGAGGACCCCCACCCACCCACCCACACAAACAATATATGAGGACCCCCAACCGCCCTCCCATAACAGGATATGAGGACCCACACCCACTCAAACAATATATGAGAACCTCCAACGCCCCTCAGCATACAATATATGAGAACCCCCCCCCCCCCCCCCAACAATATACAGACCCCAACCCCTCCCCAAACAATATATGAGGACCCCCACCCACCCAGACAATATATGAGGACCCCCACCCACCCAGACAATATATGAGGACCCCCACCCACCTCCCCAAACAATATATGAGGACCCCCACCCACCCACCCGCCCAATATATGAGGACCACACCCACCCACCCAAACAATATATGAGGACCCCCAAACCCCTCCCCAAACAATATATGAGGACCCCCACCCACCCACCGAAACAATACATGACAACCCCAGCCCACCTACCCACTCAAACAATACATGAGGACCCCAACCCCCTCCCCACCAACCAATATATGAGGAACCCCACCCCACCCACCCACCCAAACAATATATGACGACCCCCTCCCACCCACCCAAACAATATATGAAGACCCCCACCCCTCTCCTCACCAACCAATATATGAGGACCCCACCCCATCCACCCACTCACTCAAACAATATATGAGGGACAGGAACAACCAAGGATAGGGAAACAGAGACTGGCTATATTCAGCTGTATTTATACACGCTCCGTCGTACATCACACTGTCACCACCAGAATAATTGCGAACTGATTAATAAGGGCAGCGATGTGGGCCTTCCTAGTTTGTCATTAATCATGGGTGGAGCGGGGGGGGGGGGGGGGGGGGAGAAGAGAGACATTATCTATAAGTCACACCGAAGTCTTGAAGAGAATTATAGAGCCCATTGCAAGCGGACACGTGTTTTGTACAGGAAACCGACCCAGTTTTAAACTGACTAGGCGTTCTCAGTTAATCTCTCTCTCTCTCTCTCTCTCTCTCTCTCTCTCTCTCTCTCTCTCTCTCTCTCTCTCTCTCTCTCTCTCCCTCACACACACACACACACACAACAACACACACACACACACACACACACACACACACACACCCTCTCTCTCTCTCTCTCTCTCTCTCTCTCTCTCTCTCTCTCTCTCTCTCTCTCCCCACACACACACACACACACACACACACACACACACACACACACACACACACAACAACACACACGCACCAGAAAACCCCCCCACACGCACGCACAGCACGCACACACACACACACACACACACACACACACACACACACACACACACACGAAAAGAAGTAACGGCTGAGTTGATCATGATAGAATCAACAGCTGTTGGGGTGATGTCGAGGCATAATCAGTATACATATTGCCTGAGCCCCGTCCAAGAACAGTAATAACTGAGTTCCACTTACGCACGGTCATCCGCCTACGTCCATCCACCTCGACTTTCGCACAGCTACTGAGCTCTGTGATTTTAAGTTCAGTGTTGCATTACGTCCACAGAGACCGTACGGACCATTAGGGACGGTGAGCCCAGGACGGCCACCTCGAATTTCACACAGCTCCTGAGTTCTGCTGGTTACCGCAGATTCAAGTCCAATATTGCTTTACGTCCACAGAGCCCGTACGGACTATAGGGACGGCCACCTCGACTATCACACAGCTCCTGAGCACTGCGACTTTAAGTTCAATATTGCTTTGCGGCCACAGAGACCATAAGGACTATTAGGGACGGGGAGCCCAGGACGGCCACCTCGACTTTCGCACAGCTCCTGAGCTTGCTTAACTTCCACAGAGACCATATGGACTGTTAGAGAGGGGGAAACTGACCAGGACGTCCACATCGACTGTCACAGCATTAATTTTGAGATTTGGTCATGGTTACCGCAAATCCGACCTAAGTGTCATTTGCATCCCAGTCAACCCGCTGCTTCATAAGCCTGTCACCGTGACTGTGACAATGGTGAGCCGGTTTGGCCTAGAGGTAAAGCGTTAGGCTGG
>JABMCL010003441.1:50000-72500 GCA_018857735.1 Alviniconcha marisindica | reverse complement strand
CCGAAGCATGGTTCAATATAGCTTTACGTCCACGGAAACCAGAAGGCTCGTTAGGACGGACAGCCCAGGACGGCCACCTCGACTCTCACACGGCTCCTGAACTATGCGTGTCGGAGCGTGCAGTGACCACTGACTAAGGGAGCGAAGCGAAGTAAACGTAATTAATGTAGACTGTGATCTAAGCGTAGACCGTGGCAGTAAATCTCAATTCATTATGCGCGCGATCATGTAACTATGTGCGTGTGTTTTACCATGCTTTGCGTGAAAACGTTTCCAGTGTTACGAAGACGAATTGTCGAAAGGGCTGGTGTGTTATTGTTCCCTTGTTTTTCGTCTTATCGGTGAGTATATTTTTGGTGAGTAAATTTTCCTGGATCTGTTCCAAAAAGCGACAGTCACTCATTTAGAATCACATGCAACAAAAGAGCAAAGAGTCTGCTCGAGAGCGGAGAATAGCGCTATATAAAGGCGATCATCGTCATGATCATCATCATCAACATATTCACACCGTACTTGCCTGCCAAAATTCGGTTGCCGCGACGACGCCGATGTTCGATGACATCTCTGAGCTTGCTGGTGCCAGTGGGCTCAATGACGTCACGTCACATGAAGATGTGGCAGCATCTGATGACGACAGGAACGACCCGTCTGTCGAAGAGTCCAGTTTCTGTATGACATAAGGTTGAGCACGTGCATAAAGCTCCGAATAATAGTCTGATGTCACGGATGATGTCACAAGCTGATAATCTGACGTCAGAAGCTGACGTGCTGGGGTCACATACGACGATGACATTTGGTGACAGTATGATCTCGAAGACTGATGGCACGATGACCGATGACACGGTGCCACGGTCTGACAGCACGATGCCCTGCCAGTGTTTGTCCACGACCGGCTGACACCAGGAGACGTGTCCGAGGGTGAAGGCCACCGGAACGACGTCCTGTCATTCCTCCACACACACCTAGCTTGGTCCGGTGCCCTGTAGGCCCCGCCGCGTTGCACGTGCAGCGTATTTCTCTGCATCGTCTCACCAACCAGGCGTGGTGATGAAGACGATAGCTGTGCCTCGGAGTTTGTCGACTCGAAGATCGAAGACGGCGGGATGGTGACGCTGGGCTGTTTCTGGGAGCCGGTCTCGTGGCGTGTTTCTAAGCTTTGCACTCGATAGTGTTGGAGATCGCTTTGGCTTTTTTCTTGAGACGGACCGACGTCGATCTGTTCACAGTCCTCAGCTTCGTTTCTGCTGTGTCCGAAGAAGGGCGAGACGCCAGAATAAGACGCGTCAGAGAAACACTGAACTCTCTCCCGACTGTCTTCCTCCTTCGCCCGTTCCAGCCCCGGTGCCGTGTCGTCCATATCCTGCAGCAGTGACGTCAGACGCATGATGTAGTTGGAAGCGTGTCGTATGATGCTGATCTTGGAGGTCTTGTCGTCAAGGCAGACGAGCGGTAGGTGCTGGCGAAGGGCCTCAAATGCTTGGTTAACGCCGTGCACGCGGCAGCGTTCTCGCGTGTTGCGCTTCTTCACGAAGTCCCGCGGTCTCTGGTGGTGTGGCACGTGTGTCCTTTGCCGGCGACGTGGACGTAGAGCATGTTGCACGTGCTGCACGCTTGGGACAGAACGGCCACTCTGTACCATGCTTAGCTGCTGCTATCAGTCACAACGTATCCCCGGCTTACTGGACCTTACCGGTATAGGAGCCACAAAGTCAGCCGAGTCAAAACTGCTGGTGTAAACCACAGTTTCCTGCGTCAAAATTGCTGGTGTAAACCACAGGCTCTCCTCGGTCTAAATTGCTGGTGTAAGCCACAAAGTCTCCTGCGTCAAAATTGCTGGAGTAAACCACAGGCTGTCCTCGGTCTAAATTGCTGGTGTAAGCCACAAAGTCTCCTGCGTCAAAATTGCTGGTGTAAACCACAGGCTGTTCTCGGTCTAAATTGCTGGTGTAAGCCACAAAGTCTCCTGCTTCAAAATTGCTGGTGTAAACCACAGGCTGTTCTCGGTCTAAATTGCTGGAGTAAACAACAAAGTCTCCTGCGCCAGAATTGCTGGTGTAAACCACGGGCTGTCCTCCGTCTAAATTGCTGGTGTAAACCACAGGCTGTCTCCCGCGGCAAAATTGCAGGACCACAAGTTATTCTCGGTTTCTTTTTCGGGCGTAAACCACAACCTATTCTCGGTCTGAATTGCTGGTGTACCCCACAATGTCTCAAGAGTCAAAACTGCTGGTGTAAATCACAAGCTATCCTCTGTCTAAATTGCTCGTAGTAAACCATTAATTACCACCAGGGTATGTTGCTGATTTAAGCCACAAATTATCTTCGGCCTCTCTGTCTCTGTTCCCTAAAGCATGATTTCTTTCCTCATTTGCAGATTTATTGTTTATTACTAAGTTTTCAAGAAAGTTGTCACGACGGGTAAAACAAAGAAAGACGAAGAAGTGAGCGTAGCTCTTGTGGTATAAATAAACTCAGTAGTCACGAACAGAACACTTTAAAAATGCTATCCAAAGCTTCGGTGTCGTTGTCCTTTAGAAAATATTACGTTTTTCACTTCATGTTCACAAATAAACCTGCTGCTGATTCTCTCTCTCTCTCTCTCTCTCTCTCTCTCTCTCTCTCTCTCTCTCTCTCTCTCTCTCTCTCTTGTTCTTTTTGTTCTTGTTCTTGTCTTCTTCTTCTTCTTCTTTTTCTTCTTCTTCTATGATGCGGGAAAAAAAGCCTTCTATTGTGTTCCAGGCAGAATGTCCAACACCATTCCGCAGACTTCTCCAGCGCTCTGCTTTGAGGCCCAGTCACAGTTTAACTGACAGAATCAACGGAAGTTCACACACGAATCCGCTCCAGCTCTTCAGTTATGGACGTCCACGAGGCTGTCTCAAAGGCAACTGCAACGGGACAGGGTCCAGAGACAGAAAGTTATTGGATTGTTCCTTTAGTCTGCCCGATCACGTGAGGAAAGTGACACCCGGGGTAGCGATGTGAGGTCTTCATTATCCCCGCTGAGCAAGGCTACCCGGGCCCAGGGTGGAAGACAAAAGGTTAAAAAGAGACGATAGGCTCCCGTGAAGTTAACGGTATGGATCTCCATCTCTCCGGACCGATTCCGTAATTACACACACCTCGACCTCAGGCTGCAATTTGGACAACCCTTTAGGGACCCGCCACCGCTGGGTGACCAGAACAGCGCGGGCGTGCCAGGAAGAAGGCAGGGTTGCGCGCTATTCCGCACACAGGCTCGTGCCATCCGTTTGAACAGGCGTGGTAGCGCGTGCGTGATTATCTGAAGCGTGGCAGCGGTCACGGGGCAATTTTGTTCAGGCCAGTGATGCGTGAAAAATGGCTTTCGTGACGACTTGATTGCTGACTGCTTGCACCATGGGGAGACAGTGAAGGAATTTACGTAGGTTACAAGTGGACGTAGCTGACTTCCCTGTGAGCCGGTTTGGCCTAGCGGTAAGGCGTTAGTTAGGCCGGTAAGCGGAAGGGCCTCGGCTCGATTCCGTTTCGGCTCTAGTTTCTCTTCAAAAAGGCTGTGGTTTGTGGACACTGTCTTAAAACTGTGACTGTCCCTCACAATTAATGAAAAAATTAAAATGGATCCCATCGCTGCCCGTCTTAATGCAGGAGTCATTCTGGTGGTGACAGTGTATAGCGATAGGTATATAGTCTCCCTCTTCTCCCCCACCTCCATACCCCCTTCCCCCCGTCCCTAATAAGCGTTATGGTTTCTGTGGGCGTTAAGCGCCATGTTTAATTTCACCTTGATACCCCCTTCCCCCCTTCTCCCCGTCCCTATGATAAGCGTTATGGTTTCTGTGGACGTTAAGCACCATGTTTACTTACTTACTTACTTACTTACTTACTTACTTACTTACTTACTTACTTACTTCTTACTTATTCGCTTACAATATACTGTACAGCCCCATGTGGAACAGCAGACTGTCTTAGTGTTTCTGGTTTGCGGAAACCACTGTTGGCTGCAGGAGCTAGAACCGGCAGGCCGGCAGTTCGAACTGCCCGATTCATGGTGCTTTACGTCCACGGAGGCGAGATGGCCTATTAGGGACGAACTGCCCGGCAGGTGCAGAGTTAAATACTGTGCAAGGGAGAGAAAACACCACTGAGCCTGTTCTTGGAGGTCAGCCGACTTACCACTACCTATAACTAAACATTCGTTTGAGAGAAGTAAGTAAGTAACTTGGTGTTTGACGCCCAGTCAACCTACGGTTATATCGGGGGGGGGGGGGGGGGGGGGGAATGTAGTGGCAATAGTAGTAGTTGTTGCAGTAAATCGTGATTTCAACTACACCCTAACGACTATATAAGCAGCCCCACGGCGTCTTGAAATCCCGTCCCTAATAAGCCTCATGGTTATTGTGAGCCGGTTTGGCTTAGCGGTAAGGCGTTAGGCTGGTAAGCAGAGGGACTTCGGTTCGAATCTGCTTCGGCTCTCCTTTCTCTTCAAAAGTTGTGGTCTGTGGACACTGTCTTGTGACTTTGTCCCTCACAATTATGAAACAGTAAAATGGCTCTTATCGCTGCCCACCTTAATGCAGAAGTCATTCTGGTGGTTGACAGTGTAGCGATAGGTACATAAATCTCCCCCCCCCCCACCTCCATACCCCCCTTCCTCCAGTCCCTAATAAGCCTTATGGTTTCTGTGGACGTTAAGCATCATGTTTACTTATGTCTTGAAATAAAAACTACACTTAAAAAAAGAAGAAGACCTTGTTAAAACATACGACTGTCCTATAAAGACTACGACTATAATGGCATAGGATAGAATTGATAAATGATAGATGATCCAGTTTAAGAGAAAATGTACAAGCAAACTGATCCAACACAGCCGATTGTTCTGCGCGCGAGCACGCCCGCACACACAAGTACACACACACACACAAGTACGCATATATATGGAGAGAGAGAGAGAGAGAGAGAGAGAGAGAGAGAGAGAGAGAGAGAGAGAGAGAGAGAGAAGATGCGTAGCAACAACAACAACAACAACAAACACAAAAAAGCAAAACAACAACAAAAAGTATTTAAAGCAACTATCTTGGTTTTAAAAAGAAACAAAGATTTTAACAAGTTACTTAGCATCAAAGTTCCAAAATTACCACAGGAGAAGAAGAAAGTCTGAATTTTTCTTTCTTTCTGAAAGCCACAGATCAAAACTTTACAGGGCTTTTGAAAGTCGAGAGACAAACTCAAACCTTCGAAGCTCTGAATTGTGAATGACGGAAAATAACCGGTGGAAAAAAGAAGAAAACATTGATGTGTCTACCGCTTAAGGAGAAATGTCCATGAGCCGTGTGATACACCTACAAAGAAACTGGGGTTCACATAAATCTTTTCGGGCCCTTCAGAAAAGGAAACTGGGTTTCCGTCAGAAAGTGATTTCGTACCCTCTCTGGACTCCTTCATATCTGACCTTGAGACATCTCATGTTCCCAAACAATAGACCTGCCATGTTTTCCCCTCTCGCGTTTCCGTCTTCCTCCGCCGTAGGCCCCTGTTCATCATCTGTTTAAGTTGTTCGTTAACTGTAAAGCGTACTCGTGTGCGCGGACGCCCGTGTGTATATTTGAAGATACTGCGCTCTAGAAATACTTTAGGCAACCAACGTGATAATGGTCCCCAACAGGATCAGATTTTATTTTTATAATTTTTATAACCCCTTTGCTCTCTGCTTGGCATGGCATTGTGGGCCAAAAATCGGATTCGGCTGGGGGTGGAGGGGTGTGGGAGGGGGACTGATGACTCAATAGGCTATGTATGAAGGGAGTATCTCTCTCTCTCTCTCTCTCTCTCTCTCTCTCTCTCCTCCTCTCTCTCTCTCTCCCCTCTTCCGTCAGATTTGCCCTGTTTAAGCTCTTCCAGATCTAAATATAACGCCTCAACAATTAATTACTCGCTTTTTTTCTTTTCTTTTCTTCTTCTATACTTCGACCTAAACTCTAGAAACACTTGAATCGTTATTATTATTACTCATCACTGTTTTTGTGATGAGCTATACTGACTGACTTATGGATAGTAAAGTTGTCAGGCCCTGGGATATAATAATAATATTAATGAAATATTCTTAAAGCGCGAACCTTTAACGTGAAAAGAGCTGGGCGGGCTGTATACAGTTCAGATAATTAAAAACTGTATCCACGTTGAGACACCTCAAGCGACAAAATTAAGCTCTTAATTTTTTTCCCGTTTCTTAGTGCTTTACGTCCACAGAAACCGTATGGTTGATTAGGGACGAGGGAAGAATGGGATAGGGAATGAGAGACCCGGCCCGCCTCCCTGTTAACACAGCACCCGAGCTCTCATTCAATGTTGCTTTATGTCCATGGAAACCTTGAGGCTTATTAGGGACGGGGAGCCCAGGACGTCCACCTCAACTTTCACACAGCTCCTGAGCTCTGACTACAGTTGTAAGTAAACATGGTGCTTAACGTCCACAGAAACCACAAGGCTTATTAGGGACGGCTAACAGTTGCTGTAAAGTGTAGCCTATGTAGTATCCGTGATCTAAACTGGTGTCAACAGCGCCCCCTGCTGTCGTCCCGACGAACACCCTGCTGACTGTCTCACGGACTGTCGGAAGGGGCTGGCGGGTCTGATTAGCTTTGATGAGGGGTCTGCGGCGTCGGCGATCAGTGTCACGTGTGGGGTTAACGCGGGAAGGAGTGTCTGATGCGTGTCTACGGGAGTTTACTACGATGCAATGCTGGTCATTTCAGGTACTAGGTTTTGTGGCAATGTATATTATATAAACACACACACACACACACACACACACACACACACACACACACACACACACACACACACACACACACAGCTCGCACACACAACCAAATAAATGAATAGTTTATAAGTGAGCAGACATTTTCTTCCCCCTGTTTTCCCTTTCTTTTTCTGTACCCGTTCATTCTTTTTCCCTTCCCTGTGTGTGTGTGTGTGTGTGTGTGTGTGTGTGTGTGTGTGTGTGTGTGTGTGTGTGTGTGTGTTGGTGTGTGTGGTGTGGTGTGTGTGTGTGTGTGTGTGTGTGTGTGTGTGTGTGTGTGTGTGTGTGTGTGTGTGTGTCTGTGTGTGTGTGTCTGTGTGTGTGTGTGTGTATGTGTGTGTAAAAGAGAGGGACAGAAATAGAGTGTAAGCGTTTGTGTATGAGTGTATCAAGTTAGATGTGTGTGTGTGTGTGTGTGTGTGTGTGTGTGTGTGTGTGTGTGTGTGTGTGTGTGTGTGTGTGTGTGTGTGTGTGTGTGTGTGTGTGACACACACACACACACACTGACACACACTCTCTCTCTCACTCACTCACACACACACACACACACACACACACACACACACACACACACAACACACACACACACACACACACACACACCGAGAGAGACAGACAGATCTAGAGAGAGAGAGAGAGAGAGACAGACAGACAGACAGACAGACAAACGACAGAGATCGACAAACAGAGACAGAGATAGAGACAGCGTACAACATATTTTATCCGAACATGGGCCGGCAGATGCTGCTTGGTGGTAAAATGGACAGCCTCGTGTCGTAGTGTGAAGTGACCACACTTTCCTCCATCTCTAATAGCAACACCTAGTGACGCATTCCCACAACAGGCCGGGTGGATGCAGGTGTGTTAGACAGATCGAGAGGCAGACACGGTGAACAGGGATAGGATCTCTACATGTCCATTCGAGATGTTGCGGAAAACTCGAAAATAATCCACAAACGATCAAGAAATATTCAGCTAGATTCTAGAAAATATATATAAATGCCCAGTTGTAAAACAAAAGCAAACAAACAAACCAAAACATGCCATTGTCATGCCAACAATCTTCCAAGCATTGAACGAGCGACAAAAACTCAACCAAAACAAGATAAGTTTTCTCGATCAGATAAGCGAAATTTGTTTTGTAAGATTCGATTTTGTACTTTGAACTGTGTTTGATACATTGTTTGAACGATCGAGCTTTTGAATTGGTCCTATGGTTGTCATACAAACTTCATTTGCGATGCTGAAAGCCAAAGGAGTCTGCCTCCTCTCTTCTCTTCGTGCCCACCCCTATGGTGTGTGTGTGTGTGTGTGTTGTGTGTGTGCGTGCGTGTGTGTGCGTGCGTGCGTGCGTGTGTGCGTGCGTGCGTGTGTTGTGTGTGTGTGTGTGTGTGTGTGAGTGTGTGTGGGTGGGTGCGTGCATGCGTGTGCGTGTGTGTTTGGCTCTTCCCCCCCCTTCTCCTTGTCCATCTTCTTTTTTCGCTTCGCCCTCCATCGCGTGCGCCCTCTTTCCTTCGCCCCCCACCCCCTCCCGAGAGAAAAGTTGGAAGCTTGCATCGAGCATTTTGAATGTATGAATGTAAATATTACTGTAAAGCCAAACGTGATGTTTGAAATTAATTTTTGCGCTGCCAGACCAGCGATTTCACCAGGAAAACACTTTTTTTCCTTCTTCTTCTTCCCCCCCCCCCCTTTCCCCCATAATTCTTTGTCTTAGATATTCCTTGTTGGACTATATTGATCTGTACATCATGCATTTTTTCTGTGTATTTGTTTGCGTGTTTTTTTGTTTTATCTTGACAGCAACGGCCACTGTATATATGACCACGTGCATACTGAACAATGGTTTTAACTTTATACGACGTTTGCGTGTGCCTGTGCCAGCACTCTGTAATGCTTGGCCAATGAAGAATACTGACATAGATGTGATTTTTAGTTATCTCGCTAGGTGCGTGCTGAATGTACATGTAGTTCACAGTGTGGATCTTTTCCCATTGGCATTGTATTGGAGTCTTGTGAACTTTGTTCACATAGTAGTGTTATTTGTTTTGTTTGTCCTAGTTACTGCAGCCTGTGGAAGGTGGTCTCCTTGCTATAGTACCAAACTTGGACAATGAGTAATACTGTTAAGATTGTTTCAGTGAACTGCCAGGGCCTCTCCGACCCGCGTAAAAGAAGAGACGTGTTTCATTACTTAAGACAAAAATCATACTCTATATATCTATTGCAGGATACTCATTTTGACCCCAAAATGGAGAACTGTATTCGGGCTGAGTGGGGATATAAGTCTTACTTTGCATCGTATAACTCAAACTCGAGAGGTGTTGCCATATTATTCAACAATAATTTAGAATTGTTAGTGAAAAAAGTGTACAAGGATATCTTAGGAAAATACATATTTGTTACTGTAACAATAATGGGTAGGGATTTTTTGATAGTCAGTCTGTATGGGCCTAACCGTGATGATCCAGAGTTTTACGCTGAACTTGAAGAACGGATAAACGATGTTGGTTTTGAAAACATTATTATTGGAGGTGACTGGAATTTAGTCTTGGACTATACATTAGACTATTACAATTATAAGCACCATAATAATATCAAAGCACAAGAACAGGTGGACAATCTAATGATAAATCTTGACCTTTTGGATATCTGGAGGGAACTTTATCCCGAAATGAGAAGATACACATGGCGTCGAAATACACCGCTTCAGCAAAGTAGACTCGATTTTTTCTTGATTTCAGACCTTCTGTCCACCTTTGTTACAAATGCCGACATTAAGGCTGGGTACAGAACAGATCATTCTATGATCACACTGACGTTGACATTAGGGAAAGAGTCTAAAAACAAACTATTGTGGAAATTTAACAATTCTTTATTGAAAGATAAACTCTTTGCGGAAGAAATTAATGACGTCATAAAAGCTGTAGTTGAAGAGTATGCAGCTTTACCATACATACGGGAACAGCTTTCCAAAATTCCGAAATGTGACATTCAATTTGTTATATCAGACCAGCTGTTTTTAGATGTATTATTAATGAAAATTAGATCAAAGACAATTTCTTATGCTGCAATGAAAAAACGTCTGGATGAAAAAAAGGAAAAAGATTTAGAAAACAGTATTCAAAGTTTAGAAGCTAAGATAGTTTTGACTGAAAATGAAAAAAGGAAGTTAGAGCAGGACAAGCAAGAGTTAGTCGCGATAAGAGACAAGAGAATGGAAGGAGTCTTGCTTCGCTCGAGAGCGAGATGGATTGCCGACGGTGAAAAAATTACAAAATACTTTTGTGGACTCGAGAAACGTAATTATATAAGTAAACAAATGACCAAACTTACATTGAATAATGGAGAAGAAATATATGAAAGCAAGGACATTATTAAAGAAGTAAAAGCGTTTTACGAAAGATTATATTCTGAAAGACAAGTAGAAGACTGCGAAATATTAGATATGGCTCAAGATATTCCTATGCTGACTTTGCAGGAAAAGACTTCGCTGGAAGGGGAAATTACTTTAGCTGAAGCAAGTCTTGCGCTTAAAAATATGAAAAATTACAAAAGCCCTGGCTCCGATGGTTTTACAGCTGAATTTTTTAAGTTCTTTTGGTTGCAGCTGGGTTCCTTTGTTGTTAGATCACTAAATGATGGTTTTAGAAAAGGTGAATTATCAACAACACAGAAAGAGGGGGTAATAATATGCATACCAAAAGGAGATAAATCAAAAGACTTAATCAAAAACTGGAGGCCAATCTCACTTCTTAATGTTGTTTATAAAATAGGATCTGCATGTATTGCCAAGCGTTTAAAAAGCGTTCTTCCTTCTTTGATCAATGAGGACCAAACTGGGTTTATGGCCAACAGATACATTGGAGATAACATTCGATTGATATATGATCTTATTAGTTACTTGTATAGAGAAAATAAACCTGGGTTACTCTTGTGCTTAGACTTTGAGAAAGCCTTTGATTCTGTTGACTGGAAATTTATGTTTAAAGTTCTACATGCTTTTGGTTTTGGGCCAGATATATGTCAGTGGATATCCACGTTTTATAAAGATATAAAGTCATCTGTCACGGTTAATGGACAGTTATCACAATGGTTCGCTATTCAGAGGGGATGTAGACAAGGGGATCCGATATCACCATATTTGTTTATTTTATGTGTAGAGATACTTGCCATTATGATCAGACAAAATAAGCATATAAAAGGTATCTTTATAGGAGAAACTGAATACAAAATTTCACAATATGCAGATGATACTGAAATTACGCTGGAAGGTGACAAAAATTCATTTGAAGAAACAGTTAAGACCATCAACACATTCGGAAAAACATCAGGTCTCTTCTTAAATGCGGGGAAGACCAGTGCCATATGGCTCGGCAATAAACGAAATTCTCCTGTTAAATATATGCCACATTTGCAAATGGAATGGAACCCACCTAAATTTAAGATACTTGGTATATGGTTTACTAACGACTTAAAAGAGTGTGAGGTACTCAACTTTGGTGATAAATTTTCGGAAATACGAGCTTTGTACAAAGTATGGTTAAAGAGACAAATAACACCACTAGGCAGAGTAGCAGTTCTAAAATCGTTGATTCTATCTAAGATTATTCACCTATGGATGTTATTGCCAAACCCACCAGACAACCTTGTTAACGAATTGCAGAAGACAGTGTTTCAGTTTGTGTGGAATAGAAAACAGGACAGGATAAGCAGAAAAATAGCCGTCAGATCCATCGCGAAAGGAGGGCTTGGGATACCGAACATAAAAACTTATATTAATGCACTGAAGTTAATTTGGATTCGGAAATTAAAAACAAGTGAGCACAAGTGGAAAGGCATAATTAAATCAACTTATCCTAAAGTGGCGTGGTTTGAACAACTGGGATCAAGCCTTCACTTTCAGGAACATGAAGTTAATAAGTTTTGGAGTCACGTATTTATGGCATATAAAGAGTTCGGTAAACAAATACTTGTAGAAAATTCAGAACAGCTAGTTGCTGAGCCAATCTTCTGCAATCAGAATATCCTAGTTGGAAACAGAATAATTTTTTATAAAAATTGGATTGACAAAGGCGTGTGTCACATTAAAAATATATTGAATGACAATGGTACATTTATGTCATTTAAAAGTTTTAAAGAAAAATTCGGAATTAAGACAGATTACATTACATATATTGGATGTGTGCAAGCTATCAAAAGCTACATACGTAAAACAGAAATAACAGTGGAGGGTAAAAATTCAGCAGATTTAATTAAGACGCTTAAGACGATTTATAATCAACAAAAAGGCTCACGCCTTTATTATGAGGTACTTACACAGAATATAACCAGACCTAACTGTTGTGACAAGTGGGAAGCTAAGCTAAATAAAGATATTAATTGGTGTATCACCTTTAAGAAAACGCAACAGATTCAAGAAATAAAACTGAAATGGTTTCAAATAAGACTAGTACATAGAATAATTGCTACTAATGTTGTTTTAATGCACATGGGAATTGAAAATGACATTACTTGCTCTTTTTGTCGACAAGACCGAGACTCAATTAACCATATATTTTGGTCATGTACATACGTGAGGTCATTTTGGGAACAATTCCAGATTGTAGTTAATGCTGGCTGTTCAAATGCGACATCAGTTACACTTAATGAAAATATTGTACTGTTTGGTCACGACATCAATTTTAAATCAGATAACACCTTTGATTTGATTATTTTGCAAGCAAAGTTCTTTATTTATAAATGTAAAATTAACAAGACTATACCACACTTTCATTTGTTCAAACGTTATTTAAAAACTAACTTTGAGGTGTACAAATATAATGCAAAACTGAATATGTCATATGATAAGATTGTAGTTGAATGGTGTCCGTACCAGCAGCTGATTGACGTATAGACTATGTCATAGATAGTAAATGTTAGGTGACACGATGTACAACATACATACACGCATTCAGGCACTTATACATTGTTCGCATACACATACTATTTAAGTGCTTTTTTGTTAGGATCGTCTTTGATCTGTTTGCTGGGCCGTTTAATTGCTTGAATTTTAGTTTGGAATTGTGTGTGTGTGTGTGTGTGTGTGTGTGTGTGTGTGTGTGTGTGTGTGTGTGTGTGTGTGTGTGTGTGTGCGCGCGCGCGCGCGCGCGTGTGCGTGCGGGCGGGCGGGCGGGCGTGCATGCGTGCGTGAGTGCGTGCGTGTGTATTTGTCTCCCTCTCCTATTCTTTCCCCAATATAATTCTTTTTTGTTATGTTTACTGAACTCTTTTTGCTGATGACTATTTATTTAGTTTATTATAAGCACTGTCACAATATTGCTGTAAGTTGCACAAAAACTGGAATAAAACATGACCAAAAAAAAAAAAAGAAAAAAAAAGATAAGTTTTCTCTCTCATTTTTCATCGTTTTGAACCGTTTATCTGTTGTTTAAGTGTCGTTTTGTGCCTTGACAAAGGGGATTTCAACGAAAATTTGCATACTGTGAATAAATAAGCGTTCGTTTGAGCCTTTTTGTGTTTGGATCAAACCAACACACACACACACACACACACACACACAGGGGGAGAGAAGAAGAAGAGAAGGACAGTCGCTATTGCAGTTCTGCATATTTGTTCTGTTCTTCTCTGAAGGCGTTGAAATATTTATGTAGCAGCTAGAAGTGCAAGTTGACATTGGGGAACTCAAACTCGAACTCGAAAACTGTATTTTACAAGGATTGTAGTTTAGGTTGAAGAGAATGATTGAGATGAAATAAACTGAAATAAAATGAATGAAATCAAATAAATGGTATAGTCAAAAGAGCTATACAGCTAAATAATTTATACCGGGTATCATTGTATCTTCTTGCGTGGGGTGAGGAGGGGGGTGGGGAGTGGGGTTGGGGGGGGGGGGGGCACATCAAGACATACATCAGCGAGCAAGTAGGCTACAATACAACTGTGCAAGGCTTGGGTATTGTGAAAGTCGAAGTCCTTTGACATAATTCTCCATTATTTCGTCACGTGCGTGTCTACGTCACACAACTCGTCACAATTACGGCATGTGACGTGTACACGCAAACAAAAAGATCTTGACTGGCTGCTGTTCCGTCGAATCAGTCTAGCCACAATTTCTTCACCTAAACCGTCTGCGCACGTGCGATAGCAGGCTTTTAACACCTTTATACGGTAAGTGAATAGTCTAAGTCGGGTAGGTGGGTCTTAAATTGTGAAAAAGCAATGTTCCGTGACTGAGCATGAGCTTTGCATTATCGTTACATCAGGTAGTACATGATAAACCCTGTTATTGACTTTCAGGTGTGTGTGTGTGTGTGTGTGTGTGTGTGTGTGTGTGTGTGTGTGTGTGTGTGTGCGTAGGTGCGTGCATGCGTGCGTGCGTGCGCGCGTGCGTGTGTTCGTGTGAGTGTGTGTGTGTGTGTGTGTGCGTAGGTGCGTGCGTGTGTTCGTGTGTGTGTGTGTGTGTGTGTGTGTGTGTGTGTGTGTGTGTGTGTGTGTGTGTGTGTGTGTGTCTGTGTGTGCGTTTGTGTTCTTTCGTTTAAGAGCCGGGCCTCCTTGGGCGTAATTGGCTCTGGTTATAGTGGTCTTTGTTGTGGCTTGGGTGCCACTTAAAAACAAAAGGTTAAAACAATAAAAGGGTTAAACATATTTACAGGGAGCTTTGGTTTCATGGGCACCAAGCAGAAGCAGCTGAAGAAACGACCGAACATCGGCTCACGAATTTGGGCGAAGAAGGGTCCACCTCAGCAAGTGAAATTAGGCGAAGAAAGACGGACCAGTCAGCACTGAAACTAGGCGAAGAGGACGTTATGACGTCATCATCTGACATTTGGCGACCCAGCGTCAGCAAGTGTGGCTAAACATTGCATCATCTGTATGTAAAGTTGGACAAAGGGAACATTTCAACGTCAGAACAGGGGGCTAGGCAAAGAGAACATTCTATCTTTCACATGTAAAGTTTTAACATTAAAAAGAGAACATTACACGTCAGAATATGGGGTTAAGTGAAGAGAACATGACAGCAGTATGTAATGTGAAGTTGGGAAAAGATAACATTATACAATAGGGGGCTAGGAAAATGAAACACTCTAACATCAGCAGTTAAACATCAGAACTGGAGGCTGGTCGAAGCGAATATTACAGTAGTGTCTAAAATTGCGCGAAAATAATTCTACATTGTCAGTAAAATAAATCTGAATTAAACGAACACTACAACTTCAGTAGATAACACTAAATGAAGAGAACACTATAACGTCAGCAGATAAAGCTGAGTGAAGAGAACACTGTAACGTCAGTAGACAACACTGAGTGAATATAATACTACAACGTCAGCAGATGAAGCTGAGTGAAGAAAATTGTAAGGTGAGAACGTGAGGCTAGCCAAGAGAACATTCCAGCATCAGCATATAAATTACAACGGTGGGCAAAGAGAACAACACAACGTCAGCACTCGAAACTTGGCAAAAACAAAAATACAGCAACATCAGCATACTGAGCTGGGTGAAGACAGACCATCGCAACGTAGGCGTAAAATAATGGAAATCATCACATCACGCCACCAACAAAGGCGATGAAAAGAAAAGTTTAAAACATCAGTATGTGAAGCTAAATGGAATCAACATTGCTACAACATCAAAAGGTAACGCAAAACGAACAGAACACACAGCGTGATCGCTTAAAACTCGGAGGAGATATCAACAAGCTCAGCACGTGAATCTCGGCCCAGATAATAAGCCACAGTCAACACTTGAAGCAAGAGGAAACTAGGCTTACACTTTCAGGGTCGAATCAACAAAAGGCTCACATTTTTGGGACAGATCGACGGGTCTCACTCTTGTAGGTTCAAATCAGCAGAAATCTAACACCTTCAGGGTCAAGTCAACAGAAGTATCGCATTTTTTAGGGGTCAAATCAACACAAAGCCAAAACCTTTAGGGTCAAATCAACAGAAGTCTTTAGGGTCAAATCAACAGACGGCTAACACTTCTAGGGTCAAACCAACAGAAGTTTAACACTTTTAGGGTCAGATCAACAGAAGTGTAACACTTTTAGGTTAAATCAACAGAAGGCTAACACCATTAAGATCAAATCAACAGAAGGCCAACATTTTTAGGATAAAATCGACAAAGGCCCACACTTTTAGGGTCAAATGAACAAAGGCTCACTTTTAAGGTCAAATCAACAGAAGTCCCACATTTTCAGGGTCAGATCAACAAGGGTCTCTCACATTTATGGTAAAACCAGCATAAGACTCCCACTTTTAGGATCCAATCAACAAAAGGCTCACACAGTTGAGGTCCTATCAACAGGAAGCTCAAATTGTAAAGAGGGTGAAGTCAACGGAAGTCTCAAAGGTTTAGGATCAAATGAACAGAACGTTCGCACTTTTAGGGTCAAATCAAAGGGAAAGCTTGCGCTTTTAGGGTCACATCAATAGACGACTCACATTCGTGGATTCAAATCAACAGAAGTTTAACAGCTATACGGTCAAATCAACAGAAGGCTCACACTTTTAGGGACAAATCAACGGAAGGCTCACAGTTTTAGGATCGAATCAACGGAAGGCTCACAATTTTAGGATCAAATTAACAGAAGGATAACACTTTTAGCGTCAAATCAAGTGTTGGTCCCATTTTTAGTTCAAAATCAGAAAAGGCTCAGACGTCTAGAGTCAAAATCCATAGAAGGCTCACACGTTTAGAGTCAAAGTCACTAGAAAGCTCACGCATTTACAGAATACAGAATCTTTATTGTCTATGAATAACATAGAAATTTGCCTTACGACTGCATAAAAAATACCAGTAAAATAACACACAGTATAATACATGACCACAAGTACACATAAAGCACAGAGTACTTTATCTTAGAGTCTGGATTTAAGGTCATTTCAACAGAAACTCACACTTTTAAATCAAAAGAAGGCTCACAGTTTTAGGATCAAATTAACAGAAGGATAACACTTTTAGGGTCAAATCAGTTGTAGGTCCCGTTTTTAGGGCAAAATCAGCAGAAGGCTCACATTCTTAGAGTCAAAGTCATTAGAGTGCTCTCACGTCAAAGTCAGGGTCAACTGAACTGAAGTCCAACACTTTTAGTATCAAATCAACAGACGGATTACACTTTTAGGATGGAATCAACAGACGGCTCATTCTTTTAGCGTCAAATCAAGCACAAGTCTTACTTTTAGGATCAAATCAACAAAAGGTTCACACTTTTAGGCCGAAATCAACAGACAGATCACACTTTTGGGGTCAACAGACGGATCACGCTCTTAAGGTAAAATCAGCAGAAGGTTCACGATTTTAGGGTAAAATCAACAGAAGGCCCACACCTTTAGGGTAATACCAACAGAAGGGCCACATCTTCTTTAGAGATACATCAGCAGACGGCTCACACTTTAAGGTGAAATCAACAGAAAGTTCTCACTTTAATGGTCATTTAAGTCAACGGAAGGCTCATGCGTCAAATGTCAAGTTAGCAGTTCGCTCACATTTTAAGGCTCAAGTCAGCAGTAGGCTCACATTTAAGCGTCAGTTCAACAGAATCCTCACAGTTCAAGGGTTAAGTCAACAGACGGTTCATACTTTATGAGTTAAGTCAACAGAAAGTTCACACTTCACGAGTTAAGTCAACAGAAAGTTCACACTTCACAAGTTAAGCCAACAGAAAGTTCACACTTCACAAGTTAAGTCAACAGAAAGTTCACACTTCACGAGTTAAGACAACAAAAGGTCACGCTTCACGACTTAAGTCAACAGAGGGTTCACGCTTCATGAGTTAAATCGAAAGAAGGCTCACACTTTAAGGGTCAAGTCAACAGAAGATTCACATTTCAAAGGTCCAGATAATTTTAGGCTCAAACGTTAAATCTCAAGATAACAGAGGGCTCACCCTTCAAAGGTCAAGTCTACAGAATGCTCACACTTCAACCAGCATGTCAATCGTAGGTTCACACTTTAAAAGCTCAAGTCAGTAGAGCACTCACAGTTTTAGGGCCAAGAGGCCACAAGGTTCGCACTTCAAGGGCCATTTAAATCGACAGAAGGTTCACATTTTAAAGGTCAAGTCAAAAGTAGTTCACACTTTAAGGCTCAGTTCAACAGAAGTCTCATTCCTTAAGAGTCAAGTCATCTGAAGGCTCACATCTCACGGGTCAAGTCAAAGGTAGGATTGCACTTCGGGATCAAGTCAAAAGGAGGGCCACACGTAAGGGTGAGGTCAACAGTAGACTCGCACTAAATCAACGGAAGGCTCATACTTCAAGGGCTGAGTCAAGAGCAGGCTTGCAACTTCAGGGTCAAGTCAACAGAAAGGTCACGCTGCACGAGTAAAGTCAATGACAGCTAGGCTCATATTCCATGGGTCAAGTTAACAGAAGGTTCACATAAGGCTCACGTTAGCAGACGGCTCACTTAAGGCTCCAGTTAACAGACGGTTCACTTGAGGTTCCAGTCAACATAAGGCTCACATTAACAGCAGGCTCACTTAAGGTTCTAGTCAACAGAAGGCCCACTTAAGGCTCCAGTCAACAGAAGGCCCCCTTAAGATTCCTGTCAACAGTAGGTGCACTTAAGGATATGGTCACCAGAAAGCCCACTTAAGCCTCCAGTCAACAGAAGGCCCACTTTAGCCTCCAATCAACAGAAGGCTCACTTAAGGCGCCAGTCAATAGAAGGCCCACTTTAGCCTCCAGTCAACAGAAGGCTCACTTAAGGCGCCAGTCAATAGAAGGCCCACTTTAGCCTCCAGTCAACAGAAGGCCTCCTTACGGCTCCAGTCAACAGAAGGCTCATCTAAGGTTCCAGTCAACATAAGGATCACTGAAAGCTCCAGTCAACAGAAGGCCCACTTACGGCTCCACTCAACAGAAGGCCCACTTTAGCCTCCAGTCAACAGAAGGCTCACCTTAGGCTAATGTCAACAGAAGGTACACACTTCTAAAGGTCACATCCTGACAAAAGTGGTTTGACACTTCTGAGGTCAAGTCAGCAGGCTGCTCACTCAAGGGACAGAGGAAGAATGAGCATTCCAAATCAAGCGCGGCTGTCTGTATCCTTTGCCCAGAACCGAAGCCCAGATTCAAGTTATTCTAAGGGAAAAGAGAGCGTATGTTTTGTTCAATTCTCTCTCTCTCTCTCTCCTCTCTCTCTCTCTCTCTCTCTCTCTCTCTCTCTCTCTCTCTCTCTCTCTCTCTCTCTCTTACCTCACTGACGAAATTTTGCATCTGGTACGCCAATATTCACAACTTTGTGTGTGTGTGTGTGTGTGTGTGTGTGTGTGTGTGTGTGTGTGGTGTGTGTGTGTGTGTGTGTGTGTGTGTGTTTCTGTTTCTGTTTCTCTGTCTCTCTGTTTCTGTCTGTCTGTCGAGTTCTTTCTCTCTTTCTCTGCCCTCTCTTTCTTAGCACACTGACGAACTTCTGTATTTCTATGCGCCAGTATTCACAACTCCCCCCCCCCCCCCTCTATCTCTCTGTCTCTGTTTGTCTTTCTGTCTGTCTGTCTGTCTGTCTGTCTCTGTCTCTGTCTGTCTGTCTGTCTGTCTGTCTGTCTGTCTGTCTGTCTGTCTGTCTGTCTGTCTGTCTCTCTCTCTCTCTCTCTCTCTCTCTCTCTCTCTCTCTCTCTCTCTCTCTCTCTCTCTCTCTCAGCACAATGATGACATTTTGTATTTTGATGCGCCAGTATTCACAACTCCCCCCCCCCCCTCCCCCGTCTCTTTGCACAATGACGAAATTTGTGTTTTGATGCGTCTGTATTCACAACTGTCCTAGCCGCTTTTCTATGAATAACAAAAGGCTGGCACAGCTGTCGCTAAAATTAGTTGTAGTTGTCGGTCGCTTTTATATTATAGCGCTGTTCTTCGCTTTCGAGCAGACTTATTGCGCTCTTGTCGCATGATAATCTAAATGAGTGCATGACTAGCTTTGTTTTATGGCACTTTGGGTGCATGACCAGCTTTTTATGGCACTTAAAAAACCATTTTCGACCGAAGTGGTGTACTTACAGCACTGTTTGGTTGTTACATGGCTGGTGCCACGTGAAACTGCTGCTGTCTCGGCGCGTTCTGTGTTCCCCATACAATTGTGCACCAGGTCACGTCACTTCATGTTAAGCCACATACGTAGGGTGTCTGCTTGATTAACTGTAAACTGCCACCTGCACTTTTGGTAGAATGACCGGGGCAGTTTTTTCGTGTTACTGCGGTAATAAGAGACAGAACAGAAGTTGACCCCGGAGAAGAAGAAAATTATTCAGCAGCTCCTGCCGGGACTCGAACCCGAGACCTTTCGATCACGAGTCCGGCGCTCTAACCACTGAGCTATCCCCGCTCCCCAAATCACAATCAGAAAACTAAACAACGTTCTTCCGGTGCAATGCTTCGACCACAAGCTACTGCTTTGAAAGGGATGTCTATGCCAAACGCCTCCTTCCCCTCCCCCTTCCCCCCAAAACAACCCCACAACAATAACAACAACAAAAACACACACAAACAACAACAACAACAACAAAAACAACAACCGTCAATCCCCAAAGATGCAGAGACTGACGAGAATCGTTCAGTATACCCGCGTTGTCACCTTTCTCTTGGTTGTGGTTCTTCTTCTTTTTCTTTCTACAGTTTGACGTGAAAATAGGTCTTCTGACGTCCGAATCGCCAGATTCGTACGCATCGTGGAAAGGACGGAATCGAAGCAGGATGCACGGCAAACCCATGTTGGCCTGTGACCGGTCCGCTCGAATCCTTGTCCTTCCTCCCATCGTCCCTCGTTGGTCCATGTGTATGGACAACGACCTGGACACTTCCCAGGCGGTGATTTCGATGGAGGTATCGTCTGAATTTTGGGCACACCTGGGAGAGCGCCAGAAGAGCAGACAGAGCTACCTTCCTTCTCGGCCGGAAAACTTGGTACATTATAGGCGTGTACACTCTGCCCTGCACTGCATGGACACTAGGTCACATACCTGCATGGACACTAGGTCACCTAAAGTAACAGTGCATGGACACTAGGTCATCTCCAGTAACACATTGCATGGGCACTTGGTTATCTACAGTAACACTGCATGGACACTAGGTCACCTACAGTAACACACTGCATGGCCGCTAGGTCACCTACAGTGACACACTGGATGCACACTAGGTTATCTACAATAACACTGCATGGACACTAGATCACACACAGCTATAACACACTGCATGGACACTAGGTTACAATAACACTGTATGGACACTAGGTCATACACAGCTATACCACACTGCATGGACACTAGGTTATCTACAATAACACTGCATGGACATTAGGTCATACACAGCTATGGACACTAGGTCACCTCCAGTAACAAACTGCATGGACGCTATAAGCTAGGTCACTCTACATGGACACTAGGTCATCTACAGTGATACACTGCATGGACACTAGGTCACCTACAGTAACACATTGCATGGACACTAGGTCATCTACAGTAACACATTGCATGGACACTAGGTCATCTACAGTAACACACTGCATGGACACTAGGTCACTTACAGTAACACACTGCATGGACACTAGGTCACCTACAGTATCACACTGCATGGACACTAGGCCACCTACAGTAACACACTGCATAGACACTAGGTCACCTATAGCTATGATACACTGCTTGGACACTAGGTCACCTACAGTAACACACAGCATGGACACTAGGCCACTTACAGTAACACACTGCACGGACACTAGGCCACATACAGTAACACACTGCATGGACACAAGGTCACCTACAGCTATGATACACTGCTTGGACACTAGGTCACCTACAACCATGACACACTGCCTGGACACTAGGTCACCTACAGTAACACACTGAATGGACACTAGGTCACTAGGTCTTCTACAGCTATTACGCACTGCATGGACACTAGGTCACACACAGCTATAACACACCGCATGGACACTAGGTAACCTACAGTAACACACTGCATGGACATTAGGTCACCTACAATAACACGCTGCATGGACACTAGGTCACACACAGTTATAACACACCGCATGGACACTAGGTCACCTACAATAACACACTGCATGGACACTAGGTCACACATAGCTATAACACACTGCATGGACACTAGGTCAGCTACAGCCATATAAATCGTGCAAAATAAGACCCAAACACATAGACAGTTAAAAGAAATGCTAATTTAATATTACAATATAAAATGATTGCGAATTTTCGGGGTAAGCCCCTTTTTTTTTCCAAACAGCAAAGCAACAGTTCAACAACAGTTAAACGGTAATAAATCAAAACGTACCTGTCCGGTTGCGGTTGTAGCATGTTCAACGCCTGGTGTGTTTCGAAGAATGAATCGAATGTTTTGTATTGTCATATTAAAATTAGCGTTCCTCTGTCCTAGCTCTACACCGCATTTTTCACTGTTTAAGTGTTGTTTTGTAGCTTGAAAAAGGAGATTACCCCGAAAATTCGCATGTTGTGTTTTGTCCTAATAAACAGTGTTCTTTTTCACCTTTTATGTGTTTGGATCTTGTTTTAGAACGCTAACATTGTAACAGTCATACTTGTTTCAGATTTAAAAAAAAATATATATATTCTTTTTTGGTCGTGTGAAATAGTGCTCGGTTTTCGTGCGAAATCCTAAACATAGTGCTCGTTTGGTGGCGGGGACTCAGACTGGTGTCGAGTTATGTGATACTCGATCATTGCAGGCTTCATTGCATAGGGGGGTTCTG
>JABMCL010003441.1:35000-45000 GCA_018857735.1 Alviniconcha marisindica | reverse complement strand
GCAGCCATTCGTGCTACAGTCCGCATGCAGTGTAACGCCAAAGATTTCTGCACCAAACGTCTGGCAGCCATTCGTGCTACAGTCCGCATGCAGTGTAACGCCAAAAATTTCTGCACCAAACGTCTGGCAGCCATTTGTGCTGCTGTGCATGACCATTGCAAGCACGAGCATTATTTACACGCTTACAGTATGAGTGTATGACCACGTTATGTGTGTGTGTGTGTGTGTGTGTGTGTGTGTGTGTGTGTGTGTGTGTGTGTGTGTGTCCGTGCGTGTGTCCTTGTATGCGGACGGAGGAGGTGTGTGTGGGGAGGGGGGGAGGGCGTGGAGGGGGGGAGGGCGTAGGGGGCTGTTTCTGCAACGTTTAGCCAAATCTGAAGATACATCATAAATGTACAACAGTAGAGTAAATAAAATCAACATGTAACTGCCGCAGTGTGCGAGTGGGGAGCACGCACGCACGCACGCACGCAACGCATGCACACACACACACACACACACACACACACACACACTTTGGACGTGTGACTAGGCGCCTTTTCTTGTATGTTGCTTAACGTCCACAGAAGCTACATACGACTTATTAGGGCCGGGGGCCAGGGAGGGGTGGGGGGATGAGGAGACGGGGTGGGGGCTGGGGGGTGGGGGGGGGGGGGTGGAGGGGGGTGTCGAAGTACCTATGAATAGCTCGTCTCTGCGCTCAGAGACGTAAACACCGAAGAGACCGTCAGCCACCGCCACAACAGTAAAGGGCCCCGTCAGTGAGAAGCAACTTGTGTACTCCACAACTTGATCTTTCAATCGCTGTGCGGAACAAAGTCACAAAGACAGTGTCCGAAAAGCAGCTGTTGGGGAACAACTCAGAAGCAAGACGATTAATCCACCAGCTATTAGGGCCCAGGTCTGCCTCCCTCTCAGACTTCTCCTAGGCTCCGTAAATGGGACCAGGCGTTCAGGTTCAGTGTTCAGGTTATTTGTGACGGGGGGCCCAGGACGGCCACCTCGACTTTCACACAGCTCCTGAGCTCTGTGGTGACAGTGAGTTCAAGTTCAACGTCGCCTTACGTCCACAGAGACCAGATGGACTATTAGGGACGGGGAGCCCAGGTCGGCCACCTCCACTTTCACACAGCTCCTGAGCTCTGTCATTTTAAGTTCAATGTTGCTTTACGTCCACAGAGACCATAAGGACTATTAGGGACGGGGAGCCCAGGACGGCCACCTCGACTTTCATACACAGCTCCTGAGCTCTGAAGGACTAGATCCAAACACATAAAAGGTTAAAAAGAACGCTGTTTCTTAGCATGTTGTGTTTTGTCCTAATAAACAGCGTTCTTTTGAACCTTTTAATGTGTTTGGATCTAGTCCTTCAGAGTGTTAAGATTACTTCCTTCGCTTGTCATAGTGTTAAGATTACCTCCTTCGCCTGTCATAGTGTTAAGATTACCTCCTTCGCCTGTCATAGTGTTAAGATTACCTCCATCGCCTATCATAATGTTAAGATTACCTCCTTCGGCTGCCATAGTGTTAAGATTACCTCCATCGCCTGTCATAGTGTTAAGATTACCTCCTTCGCCTATCATAGTGTTAAGATTACCTCCTTCGCCTATCATAGTGTTAAGATTACCTCCTTCGGCTGCCATAGTGTTAAGATTACCTCCATCGCCTGTGATAGTGTTAAGATTACCTCCTTCGGCTGCCATAGTGTTAAGATTACCTCCTTCGCCTGTCATAGTGTTAAGATGACTTCCGTCGCCTGTCATAGTGTTAAGATCACCTCCATCGCCTGTCATAGTGTTAAGATTACCTCCTTCGCCTGTCATAGTGTTAAGATGACTTCCGTCGCCTGTCATAGTGTTAAGATTACCTCCTTCGCCTGTCATAGTGTTAAGATGACTTCCGTCTCCTGTCATAGTGATAAGATTACCTCCTTCGCCTGTCATAGTGTTAAGATGACTTCCGTCGCCTGTCATAATGTTAAGACCCCCTTTAGTTGTAGTTTATGCCATACACTGAATATACGACTCGGATGAGATAATGACGGGTGGGGTTGGGGGTGGGGGTGTGCAAATATACGCGAGAGCGCATGTGCGGGCATGCGCGCGCTTGTGTATATGTGTGTGCGCGCGCGTGTGTCTATGCTTGTATATATTTAATTGTATATATGTGTGTGTGTGTGTGTGTGTGTGTGTGTGTGTGTGTGTGTGGTGTGTGTGTGTGTGTGTGAGTGTGTGTGTGTGTGTGTGTGTGTGGTGTGTGTGTGTGTGTGTGTGTGTGTGTGAGTGTGTGTGTGTGTGTGTGTGTGTGTGTGTGTGTGTGTGTGTGTGTGTGTGTGTGTGTGTGTGTGTGTGTGTGTGTGTGTGTGTGTCAGTGTGTGTGTGTGGGGTGTAATACTCGAAGACCATATCACCCCCCCCCAACCACACACACACGCGTCCACACTCCAGACAGTTCGTTGCATTGTCTTCAACCAGAGTTGAGTCAGTGGCCCCACTGTACCGCAGCCAAAGGGTTATTATATACACAGAACGATAGGGGAGGGGAGGGCAACGCACGGTGTCACACAACGATAGGGGAGAGGCGGGCAATGCACTGCGCACAGCCAAGTGCACCTGACCCCAAGCTGTGTTGGGGGTCTGCATAAAACCCCTCTGCCCTGTTGACGACTACCCCCCGCCCCTCCCACAGTTTAATGTTCTTCCCGAATTAGGGACGCCACAATTGTCAGTAGCGGTTTAACCTCTTCACTGCCCCAGCCTGTAAAATTTCCGGGCGGAAAAGTGTTCACATACACGCCTGCAAACAGATTTGATAGTCCTATAACAAATCTACTGTCAACACTGTGCATTTTGATAGAAATCCTGTCTCGTGCTCATGCGTGCGGCGGGGGGGGGGGGCAGGGGGGGGGTTAATGATTTCAGATTTGGCGCATTTATTGGTCGTTTTCAGAGTGACGGCGCGGAGAGCATGGTAGCGAAAGGGTTAAATCCCTCTCTCAGAAAAGAACAACAACAAGATTGGTCGCCTTGCGTGGCAAAACATACCCTCCGTTGTGTACCTAGTGACACGTACTGCAAATCACACTCAACGCTTCACTGTTGGTGTATGCACATTTTGTCTGCACTTGGTCTGATCAATACCAAACAGTACATCAACACACCCAGTTTCTTCGCAAAGAGATCAATGATACAGAAAACCTTAGACTGACACTGTGTGTGTGTGTGTGTGTGTGTGTGTGCGTGTGTGTGTGTGTGTGTGTGTGTGTGTGTGTGTGTGTGTGTGTGGTGTTGGTGGGTGTGTGACTGTGTGTGTGTGTGTGTGTGTGTGTGTGTGTGTGTGTGTGTGTGTGTGTGTGATCTGTGTGTATGTGTGTGTGTGTGTGTGTGTGTGTGTGTGTGTGTGTGTGTGTGTGTGTGTGTGTGTGTGTGTGTGTGTGTGTACGTGCGTGTAATATTCTGAGCACTTTCAGCCTTCGCTGTGACCTTGACCTTGAATAAAGCAATCCAGTCTTTTCAAGAGGCGTCATGGCTTATCATATGTACCATCAAACTAACTTTGGTGCAGAAGCATCACAGTTCACCCCCCTACCCCCACACACACTTTCTCACTCCTCGTTACATTCCTTCTGTGCGCCCGTGTGTGTGTGTGTGTGTGTGTGTGTGTGTGTGTGTGTGTGTGTGTGTGTGTGTGTGTGTGTGTGTGTGTGTGTGTGTGTGTGTGTGTGTGTGTGTGTGTGTGTGTGTGTGTGTGTGTGTTTTGTGTGAAGTGTGTGTGTGTGTTGTGAAGTGTGTGTGTGTGTGTTTGTGTGTGTTGGGTGTTGTGTGTGTGTGTGTGTGTGTGTGTGTGTGTGTGTGTGTGTGTGTGTGTGTGTGTGTGTGTGTGTGTGGTGATGTGAGAGAGAGAGAGAGAGAGAGAGAGAGAGTAAGAGAGAGTGAGAGAGAGTGTGTGGTGTGGTGTGGTGTGGTGTGTGCGAGGAATACAATATTACGACGATGTAATCATGATTTTTGAGGTTTTACTGCAAAGATTTTTGTTGATCTTGTAAATCGCAGTGTGCTCACCCTTGTCGGTGAGATACGGCACTATAGAAATTATCGCTATTATTATTGTTATTATCAGGAATTGTCACGTGTACAGTTCGGTCAAGATTGTCTGGATAAAACAGCACAAAACCTTAGAGCTGTGCGAGAGGGAGTTTTGGTCAATTAACTAATTGCCATATAATATATATTATTTCCTATCCTGTCTGCATTTTCTATTGCTGCTGTTGTCAAAAAGGATTGGCCACACACAGTAATATTGTCAACCGAAGGTAGGCCTAATTAATAAATAATGAAATATTTATAAAGCGCGAGCCTCTAACATAAATTTCTAAAAACAAAACAACAAAAAAACAAAAACAAAAAAGCTCGGAGCGCTGTACTGAATTCAAAAGTAAATACTGAATTCAAGTATAAACTACATCCACGTTAAGACACCTCCAGCGGACAATTAGGGATTTGCAAAGTATTAACAACAACTTGACAACAACATGCGAGTTTATTGGACGCATGATGCCGACACGACTGGGCAAATTCCACGAGCTTGACCTTGTCACACAACGATACAAGCAGCTTTCGCTTTTCGTTGACACGGTCAAGCTTTCAGAAGCTTAATAAGAGGCGGTATGGTACAAAAAACGCAAGACCGACTGGCTCGGCTGGTAATCCCGTAAACAGGTGTGTGTGTGGTTGGAGGGGGAGTGGGTGGTGGGGGGGGGGGGGGGGGGGGAAGGAGAGTGGCGTGCGTGCCTGCTTGTGTGGGTGCTAGTTAAACAGAGTTGGTTTGGCAGTTTACATTTGGTCACTACCATGCCTGTATAATTATGATGAGTATATGCTCGCACGCTGTGCATAGAGCGTGTGTGTGTGTGTGTGTGTGTGTGTGTGTGTGTGTGTGTGTGTGTGTGTGTGTGTGTGTGTGTGTGTGTGTGTGTGTGTGTGGATGCGTGTGTGCGTGTGTGTTGTACATGTACTATTGCACATTTTATGACTGTTTCATACGGCTAGATACATTTAAACGAAAGCTGAAGGGTTATTTTGTGATGATTTTGCTATGAAAAACAAACAAACAAAGAAACCCACCCTCCGACCGACCCCAGCAAACACACACACACACACACACACACACGGAGAAGAACACACACACACACACACACACACACACACCAGCAACAACAATAATAGTAATAATAAAGAGAATTTCTAGAGCGCCCATCTACCGCACAGCGTAGGAGCACAGGGCGCTTTACAATACCACTGACAACACACACACACACACACACACGTCGCACGGGGGGGATGAGCACGGCTGTAAAAATAATAATTGAAAAACAACAACACAAGCAAACAAAAATAACACCCACCCACACACACCCCGAAAAACAAATTTGCTATATATATATTTGTATAAGCCTCGGTCTCCAGTCAATACAGGGCCATGCAAGCTAAAAGCTCTGCGCTCCTTCCTTCTGTGGTAGCGGGGCTTTATTGAAAGCCCTTTATTCTTGTTCTTACTATGCAGACACTTTGTGCGTGCGTGTGCTCACTGCACCCTCTGACGTCATGAGGGGACCCTCCCTATTCACCTGGCAGTGACGTCGTTGCAGCTGTCGTGGTCAACAAACCGAACCTGCTTTGCCTGCTGCATGCACTGCATCCTGCTTTGGAGAACTGCTTTGAAGTGTCTTACAACGATGTCAAGCACACACACACACACACACACACACACACACACACACACACACACACACACACACACAAAGAAGGAAAAAGGTGTAGCCGACTTTGCTGAAGGTCCTGCTTTGAAAATCGTCAATATCTTACAACAACGCAGAGAGAGAGAGAGAGAGAGAGAGAGAGAGAGAGAGAGAGAGAGAGAGAGAGAGAGAGAGAGAGAGACACACACACACACACACACACACACACACACACACACACACACACACACACACAGAGGAGAGAGAGAGAGAGACAGAGACAGACAGACAGACAGACAGACAGAGACACAGACAGACAGACAGAGACACAGACAGACAGACAGACACAGACAGACAGACAGAGACACAGACAGACAGAGACAGAGAATTCACTGAGTGATTCATATCAATGCAATGCATGAACGGGCTCCAGAACAGAGAGATGTTTATGTGTTTGGGAGATTTGGGAGACAGTATAGAACTGGTGGTGCAGACCTTTTGCTTAGCGGTGTCTATTATAGATAAGTGAACTGTGACTGAGGTGTGTTGCTTTGTTGTTTCCAACAGTTTATCTCACTAGTTACCAGTCGATGGCTGGGTCAGTCGACCAAACAACTGCGCGCAAATTTTCACCAAACCCAATCGCCCGTCCCTCAAGTTGTATTCCTCTCTGAACAGAATCAGCGATTTCATGAAACCTTTGAGTGAATCGATAGTTACACGATATCCCCGAAATGATTTCAGGGATTTCAGGAAATCCTTGTTGATATAGCTTTAGGCTAATGTAACACAGACAGACAGACAGGCAGACACACACACTCACTCACGTCACACACACACACACACACACACACACACACTCATTCGCACGCACATACATACACACACACGTAAATAGATAATTTCCTCCTCTTCTGTCCTTCGGGCCCCTGCTCCCCTCTCCCCCCCACCCCCCCACCCGACGCCACCCGTCATTTTCCGACACCTACCCCCATCCCCCTCCGCCCCTGAAGAACAAGCACACTGATCAGTCGACACAGGGTTTAACTGACGAAATCAGGTGGTTTACAAACCCGCTCAGTCTTTCTACCACCGTTTCTTTCAAGTGGAAAACGTCAACACCGGTCGCCTCTCGTCGTCACCTCATTCATTACCCGTATGTACGTGTTTTCGGTAAAAAGTCGGTTCACGCGCGCTGACGATGCCTACACAGTAATCCGAGTGTTTGTCAACACGAACAGCCAGCCACTGAGTGCTCAGAGGAGAGGAGAGGAGCTAGCTGTCGAGCGGCGGACCAAACAGAAACTAGGGATGGTTCAAAGCCCGGGTTTTCCCCCTCCCCCGTCCCGTACTTGCCATGGCAACATTGACCGTTGACACAAGGAGGGAGGGGCCTGAATGTTGCGGTGGGGTGGATTAGAATTGGGGAGAAGGGGGGTGGGGTGGGGGTGGGGGGTTGAGCTGGGGGGGGAGGGGGGGGGGTGGTGGGGGGGGGGGGGGGGGGGGGGGGAGGTATCGTGGGTTTGTGGCATGCGTGTACGTGTGAGGGAGTGTCCAACCGCTCCACTGACGACTTTTAGGTCAAAGTCAGGCGCAAAAAAATCAACAACAACAAAATAACAACAACGAATCAACAACAACAACAAAAGTCACTGAAACAGTTTTAATAAAAGTTAGCTAAATGAACACAAGATTATCAAAGCAACCACTACGCAGAAGTCGCTGACATAGACCACGAGTTAGTGACAGCTCGGTAATGGCCAGCTTTGTGGCCGATGGTCATTAACGGCGGAAGAAGAAGAAGAAGAGTCACGGTGCCGATCTGTCTTGGACCCCTATTTTTGTAGGTGCAGCGTGATTTTTAAATTTTTATTACAATTTTTCGTAATGCGTGGCGGCCGTGCATCTATCACACATAACTAGTAAAAAAAAGATGGGCAGTCACGCGAATAGCGACGACTCAACAGCACAATTTTTGCTGCATGGAAAACGAGTGAAAACCATACAGACAACATAACATGTGACATATGGTTTGATTACATGTTTTGGGGTAAATCCGGCAGTGATACTCTCCGGTTGTGGTAAACAAATGCAAAAATAGGCAGAAAAAATAATAATTCTGGATTCTACACCACTGTCCTCACATTTAGTCAATTGTATGAAAATACTTCATACATTTTCTACGCTTCACAGCTTGTCGATTTTAACTGGATTGGGGTCAGTATGGGCAACTTTGAACACCCGACACGCCACCGGCGCGGCTTCAGTGAATGATGACCCGGAAGTAAAAGCCACAAACCCGAGAGACTCCCATTGACAAAAATACCGACGGCAGCAGCAGGTATGCGAAATCCAACACGAGAGGGTTAGGGTCGTCTGGTGCGCTGGGTGAAGTGAGTACGCAGAATGATCCAATCAATTGTAACGTGGTGTCACTCAGCCAGCTGAATCTTTGAGTGTGGCACGCGAGGCAGAGCTTTAGTGTTGGAACGTGCCGATGCGTGCACGTGTGAGCATGCGCATTGTGAAGACTCGGCTATAGGCACCGAACATAGGTTGATTTCTTGTTGTTTGGACCGTTCTGCAACTAGTCAGGCAGAGAAAAGTTGTTGTTGTTGTTTTTCGGTTGGAAACGGTTCCAGATAAATGAATAAACGAACGAAAGCAAACATCAACGAGCCGGGTTGGCTTAGTGTTACAGCGTTAGGCTGCTCAGTGCCGCGGGTAATAATAATAATAATAATATTAATGGACATTTCTATGGCGCATGATCCCTAGCAAGGTCTAGGGCACAATGCGCCGTACAAAAAGCTGCAGAAAAATGTATAAATACATACAATGGACAAAATAAAAAAGGTTTCGGGCCGTACGACCGCCAACCACGCAAGAATTTACATACAGCAATTTCAGTAAATAAACCAAAGTTGTAAGTTACCAAACGTGATCAAACTCTGATTTTAGCACGCATGTATGATACAAGAGACGTAGAAACGTCCGGACTGCTGACACACTGTCGAGGACGCGCAATGCGAAGCAGGGCGTTCTGACCTGGCGTGGGGGGGGGGGGGGGGGGGGTGCAGGTGGGAGAGATACATACTAATTGGTTTTTAACACCCTTAACAACCGTATGAGAGCGGGCAGAGGGAGGAGGGGGGGGGGGAGGAGGAGATACTATGTTTTTACACGCCATAACAACTGTATCAGAGCCCGGGGAGGGGGGGGGGTGCAGGTGGGAGAGATACATACTAATTGGTTTTTAACACCCTTAACAACCGTATGAGAGCGGGCAGAGGGGAAGGGGGGGGGGGGGGAGGAGGAGGAGATACTATGTTTTTAACACCCTTAATCCGTACAGAGCCCGGGGGAGGGGGGGGGAAGGAGATAATTAGTTTTTAGCACCCTTAAAACGCATCAACAGGTTATATCAGGGCTGGTTGGGTGGGTGGGGGTGGGGTGGGGGAGGGAGGAGATACTAGGTTTTTAACACCTTTATCAACCGCAGCAACAGGTTAGGCCTATATCGGGGCCGGAAGGGGGGGGGGGGGGGGGGTTGGCTGGGAGAACTCGGTTTTAACGCCCTTCACAACCGCATCAACAGATTATATTAGGGCAGTTGCGGGGGGGGGGGGGGGGGGGGGGGGGGGGGAGGGGGGGGGGGAGTATCGTCGGCGGTGCATTTCGCACATCCTTTAGGTCTATGTGATACCGTTCGCAGGCCGTTTGTCGTGTTTTTGTGTGTGTGTTTTTCTCGAGTACACCGGTTTACTCTCCCCTCCGTTCCACTAGGTAAAGTTCGATTCACCTACGCTTTCAAACCTTTGAGCTACGTTAGGCTGGTAAGCAGACGGGCCTCGGTTCGATTCCGCTTCGGCTCTCCCCTCTCTTTAAAAGTTGTGGTCTGTGGACACTGTCTTGTGACTTTTTCCCCGCACAATTAATGAAACATTAAAATAGCTCTCATCGCTGCCCGTCTTAATGCAGAAGTCATTCTGGTGGTGACGGTGTAGAGTTAGGTATAGTCTCCCTCTTTCTCCACATCTGGAATCTCGGTCCACGCGAGTACCTCTTCTGAGGCAACTCGACGTTAAACATGTTTAACCAGATCTGGAGGTCGTTACTGACAGGTTCTGTTATTGTGTTATATTCGTTATAGTATATAAAAGAAAACGTCACACACACGCACACACGCACGCACACACACAAAGACACACACACACACACACAATCGGGAGGTCGTTCAACTCGGTCCTTGTTAGATACCGA
>JABMCL010003441.1:0-30000 GCA_018857735.1 Alviniconcha marisindica | reverse complement strand
TTTGTTGCTATACTTGTGTTACTACGTATTTCAAGCGTTGATGAACTCCCTTGTGTGTTGATTCTCTTCTACGCAGGTCTTTCGCCAAACCCTGTCGCAGCCCGGCCCTGAGAAAGCGGGTGCCCCCCACCCCGCTGTCTCAGATCCGGGGCATCCCCCCGACCGTGGGGGAGAGTGAGGATGAGGGGAACGAGGGGGACCAGTCCAACTCGCCCACCAACAGCAGCAGCCAGGCCGGTGGCTTCCCCGACGCCTCCATCCCCGAGGACGACGCCCAGACGGCTTCCCCAACCTCCGACGACCTCCACCAGAACTCGCTGCAGTCCGAACAGGAAGGTAGGGTTACAGAGTGAACAGAAAGGTAGGCTTACCGTCTGAACAGGAAGGTAGGGTTACAGTCTGGACGGGAAGGTAGGGTTACAGAGTGAACAGGAAGGTAGGGTTACAGTCTGGACGGGAAGGTAGGGTTACAGAGTGAACAGAAAGGTAGGCTTACCGTCTGAACAGGAAGGTAGGGTTACAGTCTGGACGGGAAGGTAGGGTTACAGAGTGAACAGGAAGGTAGGGTTACAGTCTGAACAGGAAGATAGGGTTACAGTCTGGACGGGAAGGTAGGGTTACAGAGTGAACAGGAAGGTACGGTTACAGAGTGAACAGGAAGGTGGGGCTGCAGTCCGAACAGGAAGGCAGGGTTGCAGTCTGAACGGGAAGGTAGGGTTGCAGTCTGAAGAGGAAGGTAGGGTTACAGTCCGAACGGGAAGGTAGGGTTGCAGTCTGAAGAGGAAGGTAGGGTTACAGTCCGAACGGGAAGGTAGGGTTACAGTCTGAAGAGGAAGGTAGGGTTACAGTCCGAACGGGAAGGTAGGGTTACAGTCTGAAGAGGAAGGTAGGGTTACAGGGAGAACAGGAAGGTAGGGTTACAGACTGAACAGGAAGGTAGGGTTACAGAGTGAACAGGAGGGTTGGTTACAGAGTGAACAGAAAGGTAGGGTTGCAGTCTGAACAGGAAGGTTGGTTACAGAGTGAAAAGGTAGGTAGGGTTGCAGTCTGAACAGGAAGGTGGGTTACAGAATGAACAGGTAGGTAGGGTTGCAGTCTGAACAGGAAGGTGGGTTACAAAGTGAACAGGTAGGTAGGGTAGCAGTCTGAACAGGAAGGTGGGTTACAAAGTGAACAGGAAGGTAGGGTTGCAGTCTGGACGGGAAGGTAGGGTTACAGTCTGGACGGGAAGGTAGGTTACAATGTGAACAGGGAAGTGGGTTACAGTCTGGATGGGAGGGTAGTGATGCAGTCCGAACAGAAAGGTGGGTTACTGAACAGGAAAGTGGGTTACAGTCTGAATAGGAAAGTGGGTTACAGTCTGAAAAGGAAACTTGTTTAGAGTTCGAACAGGAAGTTGGGACTGCAGTCCGAACAGGAAGGTAGGGCTACAGTCTGAACAGGAAGATAGGATTACAGTCTGAACAGGAAGGTAGGGTTGCAGTCTGAACAGGAAGGTAGGGTTACAGTTTGCACCAGAAGGTAGGGTTGCAGTCTGAACACAAGTTTTGACTCAGTTTTGACTCGTGTACATTAGGTCAGCAGACAGTCATAACTTCCGGCAGAAAGAAACGAACACAAAATGCTGACGACAGTTTTGACTCGTGTAAATTAGGTCAGCAGATACCATAAGCTCCGGCAGAAACAAATGAACACAAAATGCTGACGACAGTTTTGACTCCTGTAAATTAGGTCAGTTGAAGACGCAGTGTGACGGCGGTGTACACCCACTATTGCTGTCAAGCGATTACTCAGTCACTGTTAACCACTCTGACTACTACAATGTACGCAGTCACAGGTGATTATTCACTGTGAACTTTGTATTATATGTATATGTAAGCGCTGTGCCTATTGATCAATTGGGCCAGTCTGAGTGTGGCCGGGAAAACATGCAAGATGACGAGGAAACGATCAATGTGTCAGCGACCCCTCCTCCCCGCCCCCTCCCTACCACCGGGAAACAAACAGAAAAACCTCCACCCTTACCCCACCCCCCAACACACCACTTCCTTCATTTTTGTATTAATTTTTATATTCTTAAAAGGCGAGGCCAGCACCGACGTCGACCTTCCTGAAATCCTGCCGTTTGAGAAGCGTGACCAGGGAAAGTGGGTGGCAGTGTTCGCCTATGACGTGGAGCAGGAGAGTGACGTCAGAGTGACGTCAGGGGAGGTGGTGACGCTCCTGAACGCGGAGGACAAGCAGTGGTACTGGGTGCGCCGTAGCGGAGGGGCTGAGGGCTTCGTGCCCAGGTCGTGCCTGTGTAAACTGCCTGACGACCTCCGCATCAGTCGTGAGTTCACTGTTCTCGCTCGGCGTAAAGAGGTTATGTTTCAACACCCATGTGTGTGTGTGTGTGTGTGTGTGTGGGGGGGTGGTGTTTAACTTGTGTGTGTGTGTTTGCATACTTGTGTGTGTGTGCGTGCTTGTGTGTGTGCGTGCGTGCATGTGCGTTCGCGAGTGCGTGCTTGTGTGTGTGTACGTGCGTGCGTGCTTGTGTGTGTGTGTGCGTGTGTGTGTGTGTGTGTGTGTGTGTGTGAGAAGAGAGAGAGAGAGAGAGAGGTTTTCAATTCTGCCTGTCTACTACAGATAAAGCATGATACATTTTCAATTCTGCCTGTCTACTACAGATAAAGCATGATACGTTCTCAATTCTGCCTGTCTACTACAGATAAAGCATGATACGTTTTCAGTTCTGTCTGTCTACTACAGATAAAGCATGATACGTTTTCAATTCTGCCTGTCTACTACACATAAAGCATGATACGTTTCCAATTCTGCCTGTCTACTACATATAAAGCATGATACGTTTTCAATTCTGCCTGTCTACTACAGGTAAAGCATGATACGTTTCCAATTCTGCCTGTCTACTACAGATAAAGCGGCACAAGGGGTCAGCCCAGTCTTCCAGAAGGCCGGGCCCGGTCACCACAGATCGCAGTCCATGACGGACCAGCCCATGTCGCTGCCAGCCTACCTCAGACCCACTCCCCACCGCCCGCTGTCCTCCAACTCGCCCCTCCTCTCCTCCACGTCCCCTGCCGGCTCCGCCAACGCCGCTCGCCCATCGCCGTACGCAGCATCAGCAACAGCCGGTCGCCCACGACCTCATTCCTCCATCGGCTCTCCCACCACGTCGTTGTGGAACCCGAACTCCGCGCCTGTTTCATCAGTTTCCTCTTCTTCTGGTGGCCCGGTTTTTCCGCCCTCCTCACAGACAGCCAATCAGCGACCCCACTCTTCAGTGGGCTATCCAATCGCATCTTCGATGACTTACAGCCAATCGTCTGCTTCGTTGGCCGCTTCTTCCGGGCGTCTTCCGCTCTCGGCCGCTTCGTCCGCAGCCAATCGAATCCTTTCTTCTTCGCTTCCAGCCAATCAGATTTCTTCTTTAAACCATCAGGTGTCAGCGTCACAGAGAGAGAGTCATTCAACTGCCGCCGTGTTGGACAAGAAGGCGGGCGAGTCGCCAGCGCCACCTGGACGTGCAATTCCCTCCAGTCACCACCGACCTCCTCCGCTCTCCAGCGAGCATGCGGTTCTGTCTTCCTCTTCCCAAATCGTTCAGTCTTCGCCCGTTCGTTCCCCGCCACATGCATTTAGTCCTGCCAGTCACGCCTCCCTTTCATCGCATTCAGTCAGCCATGACTTACCTTCATCCAGCCACGTTTCACCTTCACCGTATTCAGCTACCCATGTCCCGCCTTCGTCGTATTCGGGCACTCACGCACCGTCTTCGTCCAATCATACCCCACCTTCTCCGAATTCAGCCAATCAGGTACCACCTTCACCGTATTCAGCCAGTCACGTGCCACCTTCTTCGTATTCAGCCAGCCACGTACCGCCTTCACCGTATTCACCCAGCCATGCCCCGCCTTCACCTAACCATGTCCCGCCTCCCCCGTATTCAACAAGTCATGCTCCTCATTCACCTGATCATGCCCCACCTTCACAGTATTCAACCAGCCATGTCCCGCCTTCACCGTATTCAGCCAATCGCGTGCCACCTTCACTTAATCAAGCCCCACCTGTACAGCATTCAAACAGCCATGTCCCGCCTTCACCGTATTCAGCCAATCGCGTACCACCTTCACTTAATCAAGCCCCACCTCCACAGCATTCAAACAGCCATGTCCCGCCTTCACCGTATTCAGCCAATCGCGTTCCACCTTCACTTAATCAAGCCCCACCTCCACAGCATTCTAACAGCCATGTCCCGCCTTCACCGTATTCAGCCAATCGCGTTCCACCTTCACTTAATCAAGCCCCACCTCCACAGCATTCAAACAGCCATGTCCCGCCTTCACCGTATTCAGCCAATCGCACACCACCATCGCCACATCATGCCCCACCACCGCCATATTCAGGCAGTCACACACCACCGTCTCCGTATTCAGGCAACCATGCCCCTTCTTCATCAAGCACAGCCAAACAGCCTCCTCCATCATCAGCAGTTCAGACCCAGTCTCCTCCATCCAACCCATACCCTTTATCAAACACGGCCAAACAGCCCCCTCCATCATCAACAGTTCAGTCCCAGTCTCTTCCATCCAGCCCGTATCCTTCATCAAACACAGTCTCCAGTCGTTTTGCCTCGCCACAGCATCGACAGACCAACCCGCCTCGCTTGTCTAGTTCACTGAACCAGTCTCAGGACGGGCGACGCACAGCGCTGGAGCACCAAAACTCCCTCCCAGAGCAGGCCCCCGTGCCCTACCCACGCCAGCAGCACCCCGCCGGCGGCAACGTGCCACACGCGCTCCACGTTCGACGTTCTTCTCTAGAACCTTTCCTTCCCAAGGGCGATGCCGCTAGAACTAGAGCTCCCATCATCAGCCCAGGAGGCTCTGTGACCAATCAGCGCCCGCCAGGAGCAGGAGCGCTGGGTCGCTCACAGTCGCCATCGCAGTTCCGAATCTCGCACGTTCCCGAGAACGTGACGGAGCTGGTGACGCTCCACAGCTTCTCCAGCAGGGGAACGGACGACATGTCCGTGTCGAGCGACGAGGTGGTGTACGGTGACCTGGGCCAGCAGCCGGAGAGGGACTGGTTGTGGGTGTACTCCCCTAGGTTGGAGCGACACGGCTACATTCCCAGGAACATCGTCACGATCCCTGGCATTGCCGCTGATGGTGTCTCGAGGAGTGAGGGTGTAGCGAGAGTGTGAGCATCACGGACAATCCACGCACGGCTGCATCCCTATGAATGTAAGCATCACGGACCGTCCAAAAACGGCTGCATCCCTAAGAATGTGAGCATCACGGACAGTCCACAGACGGCTGCATCCCTAAGAGTGTGAGGATCACGGACAGTCCACACACATCTGCATCCCTAAGAATGTGAGCATCACGGACAAAGAATGTGAGCATCACGGACAGTCTACACACGGCTGCATCCCTAAGAATGCGAGCATCACGGGCAGTCCAAACACGGCTGCATCCCTGAGAATGTCGACACGGCTACATTCCCAGGAACATCGTCACGATCCCTGGCACTGCCGCTGGTGGTATCTCGAGAAGCGAGGGTGTAGGGAGAGTGTGAGCATCACGAACAATCCACACAGGGCTGCTTCCGTAAGAACGTCGATCGTCAGTACCCTTAATTGGCTGTAGTGCTAGCGACTTGAGTAGTGAGAGTGTGAGCTACCAGGAACATCGTCGTGGGGAATCCCAGGTAGTGCCGCTGATGACTCGAGGAGTGAGAGTGTGAACTACCAGGAACGTCAGAATCCCTGGCAGTGTTGGAGCCTTGAGGGTGAGAGTGTAAACTACCAGGAACAACGTCAGGATATCTGGTAGCGTTGGAAACTAGAGGAGAGAGTGTGAACTACCAGGAACAACGTTAGAATCCCTGGCAGTGCTGGCTACTTGGGAGGTGCGAGTGTGAACCACCAGGAACGTCAGTATCTCTGGCAGTATTGGCGACTCGAGGAGAGAGAGTGTGAACTACCTGGAACAGCGTCAGAATCCCTGACAGTGCTGGCTACTTGAGGGTGAGAGTGAGAACCCCCGGGAACGTCAGAATCCCTTGCAGTGCTGGCGACAGGAGTGATGAGTGTGAACCACCAGCAACAACGTCAGAATCCCTGGCAGTGCTGGAGACTTGAGGGAGTGAGAGTGTGAACCACCAGGAACATCAGAATCTCTGGCAGCAGTGCTGGCGACTAGAGTAGTGAAAGTATGAACCACCAGAATGTCAGAATCCCTGGCAGCATTGGCGATTTGAGGGGTGATAGCGCAAACTACCAGGAACAACGTCAGAATTCCTGGCAGTGCTGGCAACTAGAGGAATAAGAGTGTGAACTACCAGGAACAATGTCAGAATTCCTGGCAGTGCTGGCAACCAGAGGAATAAGAGTGTGAACTACCAGGAACAACTTCAGAATTCCTGGCAATGCCGGCAACCAGAGGAATAAGAGTGTGAACTACCAGGAACATCAGAATTCCTGGCAGTGCTGGCAACTAGAGGAATAAGTGTGTGAACTACCAGTCCTGGCACTGTTGTCTATTTGAGAAGTGAGAGTGTGAACTACCATAAATTTGGCAATGCTGGTGACTTGTGGGGTGAGAGTGTGAACTGCCAAAAACTATGTCAGATCCAGTGGTACAAGTGTTCTTGCACAGGATCGAAATCTTCAATACAAGATACAGTTCAAACAAAATATTCAAGCTACCTAAAAATGTAAACTCTCTACATTTGGGGGTCAGTGCACTTGTTCTGTGTTAGATTCACAAGGACAGGACTTTTCTTCATTCATAGTAATGTTATTCTTGTCGCAATAGGGCAAGCCGTTCAGGTCGTCTGCTTGTACATGTAAGTACACTGCTTCCACGGTCAAACTGGCCAGCACTAGAATGTGAAGATAAGCAGAGAAAATAGACGAATGCCAGTTGTTACTGATAAAGCCGTCAGTGTTTGACATGACCTTGATTCCAAGTGACACACTCCACCCAAAGGCCCTGTTGATATGCTGGCCGTGCAATCGGTCCAAAACTGGGATAGAGATAGTGAATAAGAGTTAAGACCCGGTTCAATAGTGCATTCAGAAGTGTCCTGGACTCGTCCAAAACTGGGATAGAGTTACTGAATAAGACCCAGTTCAATAGTACATTCAGAAGTGTCCTGGACTAGACCAAAATTGAAATCGAGATACTGAATAAGACTCAATTCAACAGTGCATTCAGAAGTGTCCTGGACTAGTATTGTTCTCTCTCTTCTTCCCTGCTAACATTACATGTACTAGTAGTAGTAGACCCAGTTCAATAGTGCATTCAGAAGTGTCCTGGACTAGTCCAAAATTGAGACAGAGATACGGAATAATACTCAGTTCAATAGTGCATACAGAAGTGTCCTGGACTAGTCCAAAATTGAGATAGAGATACTGAATAAGACTCAGTAGTGCATACAGATGTATCCTGGACTAGTTCACAACTGGGATAGTTACTAAATAAGACCCAGTCCAATAGCACATTCAGAAGTGTCCTGGACTAGTACTGTTCTCTCTCCCTCTCCCCTGCTCACATTACATGTACTAGTAGTAGTATACCCAGTTCAATAGTGCATTCAGAAGTGTCCTGGACTCGTCCAAAACTGGGATAGAGTTACTGAATAAGACCCAGTTCAATAGTACATTCAGAAGTGTCCTGGACTAGACCAAAATTGAAATCGAGATACTGAATAAGACTCAATTCAACAGTGCATTCAGAAGTGTCCTGGACTAGTATTGTTCTCTCTCTTCTTCCCTGCTAACATTACATGTACTAGTAGTAGTAGACCCAGTTCAATAGTGCATTCAGAAGTGTCCTGGACTAGTCCAAAATTGAGACAGAGATACGGAATAATACTCAGTTCAATAGTGCATACAGAAGTGTCCTGGACTAGTCCAAAATTGAGATAGAGATACTGAATAAGACTCAGTAGTGCATACAGATGTATCCTGGACTAGTTCACAACTGGGATAGTTACTAAATAAGACCCAGTCCAATAGCACATTCAGAAGTGTCCTGGACTAGTACTGTTCTCTCTCCCTCTCCCCTGCTCACATTACATGTACTAGTAGTAGTAGACCCAGTTCAATAGTGCATTCAGAAGTGTCCTGGACTAGTACTGTTCTCTCTCCCTCTCCCCTGCTCACATTACATGGACTAGTAGCAGAACTGTTCCTTGTCAGCATAGCACTTTGCTCATCATGGATTGTCCCCTTTGTCTGTGTTCCCTGTGCTGTGCTCTGGTCCCAAGGATGACACTACAGGTGTTGGTCACACAAAATATGGCCATATGGGGCGGGGGGGGGGGGGGAGGGTACGAAAAAAACACTGAGACAAAATACAGGGATGGGGGAGGGGGGGGGGGGGGGGCACAAACAATAAACAGTGAGAGAAAACACAGGTCTTAAAAACAAATCTAAAAATCTTTGCCTTGTTAATTTCAATTTAGAATCCTAGCTCTGCATGCATCAGTGATTAGCAAGAATGGATGCAGAAAGCGGTCAAGCGTCACAGCTGGCCCAACAGTTGCCTCAGTGCGGCCTCCTTGATCTTGGTAATTGGGTCACATCAGTATGCAACATTTTGTGCTTGATATCCAATGGGGCACAGTGGTGGGGTGCATGCAGCACCAGTGAACTAGAACACTTGTCATCATTGTCTGCACCAAGTCCTGCAAATGGATACTCGCCAAACAGTAATTGGATTTTAATGTCCTGTCAACCACACAGGGTCACCTCAGGACAGTCAAACTCAGCTCATAAGCAAATGCACATTTCGAAACTCTTCTCACACAATCAGGGGAGCATTTAACAACAAAATCTTTGTTTTCATTCTTATCTCTTGTACCTGTTGGGAGAAACACATTTTGAGAACACAAGTTCGCTTAACAGAAAATGGGGTTGCTTCAGTTTAGTTTTTGCTGCTACAAGTACAATGTGTTGTATTGCTGAATCACTTTATGGCTTTGTTGATCAGAATATAAACCTGGGTATTCTTTGTGCCAAATCTTTGGAATCATATAACATGATTTTGTACATAATTATATATATATATATACATGTATTTAATGAAAAATGCATCTGTCAGCACCTGTATAAAGTGTATTACTTTTCAGGAAAACACCTCAGGAATTTTGATGAAAAATATATGCCATAATTCATTCTGCAGAATGCATACTTGTGTTCAGATTTTTGTGTGTGCATATATGAGTGAGTGTGTGTGTGTGTGTGTGTGTGTGTGTGTGTGTGAGAGAGAGAGAGAGAGAGAGAGAGAGAGAGAGAGAGAGAGAGAGAGAGATTCACATCTTTTTCACCCTGAAACTAAAATTTTGGTCAACAGCCTATTTTTTACAATCTGTCCTTGTTAATTTCCGCATTACACATGGGGGGTGGGGAAGAATGGAAAAAAAAAAGTGGAAGACGGGAGGTCATGCCTACGATCCCAAAATCAACCACCAAGTGAGTTACCTGTCCTGGTTCTGCAGTAGGTATATATATATAATTATGCAACTGCACAGGCTCTTTGTGCACTACATGTACTGGTAGCCTAAAAGTGCAAAGTGACATCATCATCATCAGTGCAAAGTGGAAACAGAGAGGGCAACAACTAGCAATTTAACCATGTGTGTGCACTCTGAAAATCACAGACCTGTTTACACTCAAATACAGATAAGAGTACATTTTTTTAAATTGTAGTTTTTAACCATGCCTGTGTATTCTGATAATCACAGACCCATTTACACTCAAGTACACTTTTTTTTTAATCTAATTTTTTAGAAAAGTTAGAGTGTTTTCAGTTTTTAGCCACAGACCAGAGACACAAGCGGCAATACTGGCAGGATACAGAAGATTTGGAAACAGAAAACTCCATTATGCCTGGCTCAGATTTGGATCTCCACAGGAACCTCACTGCTTTGGCACTTTCTCGATCACTTCTTTTCCGTTTCATTTTGTTCTCAGTGAAAATAATCTGAACATAATGTCAACACGGATTCCAGAAAAATGGTGAACTCTCATATTTTGCAGTGAAAATACAACCCTTGCTTTGAAATGCCCAAGAATTCAGCGCCGAGATTGAAGTTGGTCGCTGATATAGAACAACACATTATGTGCAAATGTATTGCAAATAAGCATTTTAAGCAAAGTTGCATTTCTGTGAATTACAGGCACCTTTATTTGATCTAAAAAAAAGTATTATTATGATCGGTCCACAAAGAAAATGAAATCAAATGATATCAGGTGCCTGTGGGTGGTGTGTGTTCTGCTGAATAAGCATGCCCATCTGTGAACAATGTGTGAGAAATGCAATCAAAACGCCAAAACAGACAGTGGTGGCATTCATTCAGTGTTTATTTCCTTGTTATAATGCACATGTTCAGTGTTTTCACACGTCTACACCAACATACATAACCTCAGTTGCTCATCACGTAGATATATTCAACACACACACACACAAGCTGTGGTTCATTTGCTTTCAAAGAAGTTTTCCTGTCACGACCATGCTCAGACCTTGCGGCAAAAATCTGGGGCTGGGACTAGCATGTCATATACTTACACAAAGGGAGCCTTATTTTGTTTTGTTTTTGATGTCAGTGAAATCACAGAATCTGAAACGTCATCTCCCATTTTACTTAACTTTCATATTACAATTTTGCACTTCTCTTGTACAAAATAATAGCCCCTCAAAGACAGGGTCTACTTTAGTGCATTACTTTTATTCCTTTACAGCCCCCTTTCTTTCATCAAACTTTGGCTCCTTTTCCCATTTTCTTATGCTATACATATATGTTTGACCCAACATGTTACTTTGCCACTGGCAAAAAACCCAAAATCCGTTCAATTCCTCAAAAGAAACAGTCAGAACACAATGTTATCAATGGCACCAGCAAAATCACTAGCATCCTATAAACTGAAACCTCATGCATGACAGGCTCTGTTCCACACATCAACTTCTGAACCACTTCACTGAACAGAAACGGTTAAGCGCAATTTTTGTGAACTCCTGTATATATATGTATATATATATATATATATATGTGCAGGCAGGCTACATACAACTCTTGTCATCACTTCATAGCCAGCTCTTTCTCCATCTGCTGCTTCTCCTCCCAGGTGTAGATCCTCGGGTACGTCTTCCCCACCCTCTGCCTCTCCAGCTTCTTCTCAAAGGCTGCCAGGTCCAGGTCGTAGCGCTGAGCATCCAGCTCGATCTGCCGGAGCGTCTCTTCCTTGTGCTTGAGGAACTGGGCCTTTTCCTCCTCCAGCTGTTGCCGCAGGTTGGCAATTTTCTTCAGGCGCAGGTTGTTGGCTGCCTCCCATACCTCCTGTTTCCGTCGGTACTTCCTTGTTATGCGTCTGCAAACATTGCCATGGAACATCAGTTTTCACTGCAGGAGTTTGGGACCCTAGCTGCTTTAGCATGACAAGACCTGTTTACATTTAAATACAGAAAAGAGTACCCTTTTTTTTTCTACTCCCTGATTTTTTTCTACATGACTGGGCGTAAAACACCAAATTACTTACTTACTCTTTTTTTCTTTTCTTCTACTTTTAGAAAAGTGGCGAACACTCGTAATATGACGTGGAAATACAAGCTCACTTTGAATTGCCCAAGAATTTAGTGCCAAGACTACACAAAGCAGAACACAAAAACTGACATGATGGCAGAGAGAGGTCATGAGACTTACACCTGTCACTGCCAGAACTAGGCATATTCTGGACTGGAATGAGTGACTTTGCTGGCTTGAGCATTGCACTGCCCAAATAGGCCCAGCGCCACCTGGCTAGTGTAGGGGAGATCATTTGCAGCTGACTTGAGCTTTGTCAAAGCCCCAAATATGCCCAGCGCCACCAAGTGGGGCAATCCACAGCTAAGTTGCCCATTGGGCATATTCTGGACTGGAAAACAAATGAGCTGCGAAACTTGTCTAGAAATATTTATGTTTTTTTCTTCTTCTTTGTCGTATACTGAAAATTTAGGCATACAAATATGCCTAAATCATACGAGTAAACAGGTCTGCGTAACTAGCGGCTAAACATGACTTACTCTATAGAGCAACTCTGTTCACTTTAGCGTAACTCTATCTACTGTTGAGTAACAAACAAATAAACCACAATGCAACACACACACACATATGGCTAATATGCACCACAAAAATTACAACAAAAATGAAACAAACAAAAAACCAACCATATAAAAAGAGGGATGCAATAAATTCCCCCCAAACATTTGTAATGGAAAGAGACATTACTTTAAAAATGAAGATTTTTTTGCCTTTTTTGTTTGTTTTTTGACAGAAGCTGACATTAAAACAGTATAAATTGAAACATAGATGATTTCAGCTCAAACCACTGAACCCCTACTCCATGCGACCTCTGCCAACTTACACACACCTCCCTTCCCAACCCCCCCCCCCCACACACACACACACACACACCACCTGTAGTACTCGGGTGGCAGCACATAACGTATGCGCAATTCTTGCAAAAGCCACAGGAAGCGCTGGTAGTCGGTGCGTCGTAGATACTTCAGAATCTTCTTCCGCAGCTGGATCTTCTCGATCAGTCTGGACTTGCTCAGCTTGTCCTGAGGACAGTTGGAAAGGACAGGGAAGATGATGGCACGCTACACAAGGATTGAAGATGACAATTGGATAACGACATCCCCAAAGTACGCTAGAGGAACGAGGGACTGTCAAGAGAAAGCACCTAGGACTTGGATTTGACTAAGTCATTCCCTGGCACATTTCACGGGACAAATTAAGGTGCCAGACACAACACCAGCAAACAATGCTAAAGAGTGACAGTGTTTGACCAAAATGATGTCATCAGGCAGAACCTTTTGTCAATCAGAAACAGACTTCCAGAGTTGCCATTTTCAAAATCAACATTTTTCCGACTAATGGAATCAACTTTCAACACTGAAAGTTTTATTGCTGCTTATATCTTATTCTTAGATGTCAAATGTTGCATGCACATTACATATTCAAGAACCATGCATTTGATAACCAACAGTAACTAACAACTTGAGAAATAAGCATTTTGTAACCAATAGTAACTAACAACTTGGTGGCCTGATAGCGTAGTGGAGGGGGAGTGGGGGGGTAGGACATCTGGTGACCTGGCAACATGCCATGTTGATGTGACACAATATACTCTGGACTAACATGGTGATCAGACAACAGGGTGACACAGGTAATTGCCCCCACCCCCCCCCCCCCCCCCCCCCCCCCAAGGAAATCAGACAGTCATGTTCATGCGCCATGAGTATTCAATTCCTTAGCTGTTTGCAAGGCTTTTTCAGAGGGGGGCAGTGGGGTCCCCCCCCCCCCCCAACCCCCCTTAATGCTTTTCTTGCTTTCAGGTACAGACAATTATTGCTCTCTGGGATGAACATCTAGCGTTTAATGCTGAGGTGACATCATTAGTTCTTGAATTTTAACATCCCGCCAACCACATAATGTCACCTCAAAATAACAGGGTGTAATAACAACACAGTGAAGGGGTGACAGTGACCTGACAGGGAAACTTGACAACATTATGCCTTGACAAAATGGTGACCTGACAACAAGACCTGCCCAGATTTTACCTTCCTTTTCTGCAGCACATGGGGAATCATGTTTCTGATGTCCACTGTCAGCATGGCCACTGTGCAACACATGTATACGTATCACACTGCTTTAGATGATGACCAGTGAGAGATAGTGTATGTGTGTGTGCATGCATGCATGTGTACATGTATGTGTGTGCACACACGCATGCATGTGTACATGTATATATATATATATATATATATATATATATATATAATAAAATGTATATATAATATAATATGTGTGTGTCTATGTGTGTGAGTATATGTGCATGTACAAGTGTGTGTGTGTATGTGTGCATGTGCATGTGTGTTTGTGTGTGTGTGCATGTGTGAGTGTGTGTGTGTATGCACACATGCAATATACAATGCAATCAATATGTAAATCTTTGGTACTTCTGACTGTTGTTCAGGTTAAATATCCACCCCAACCCCTGGCCTCTTTTTTTGTGTTGATTTTGTCATCATTTTGATGCCTTAAACCTTGTACAAATTATATGGAGATTCACTGCATTAGCTATGCATTTATTATCATTCTTGGTCATTGACCAGGGCAGTGTCATTAGTCAGAACATATCTTTGGTTGAACAATGAATTTCATTACTCCAATGATGTTAACATGCTCCTGGGATGATGCTGATGAGCACTGACCATGCATCTCTCTGTCAGCAGTGTTCCCAAACAGCTTCAGGATGCGTTCTTTCATCTCCTCCTTGCGGTGAATTTTCTTCTCCCCCTGAGAGACAACACATGTACCAGAGACAACACATGTACCAGTGCATTAGGTTAAAAATCAACACTGATGTTTTTGCATCCAAAGAAAGAAAGAAAGATAGCACATGTACCAGTGCATTAGGTTAAAAATCAACACTGATGTCTTTGCAGCCAAACAAACAAAGAGAAACATGTACATGTGTTAGGTTAAACGTCAACAATGATGTCTTTGCATCCAAACAAACAAAGAGAGACAACATGTACATGTGTTAGGTTAAACATCAACAATGATGTCTTTGCATCCAAACAAAGAGAGACAACATGTGTAAATGCGTTAGGTTAAACATCAACAGTGATGTCTTTGCATTCAAACAAACAAAGACAGACAACACATGTACCAGTACATTAGGTTAAAAATCAACAGTGATATCTTTGCATCCAAACAAACAAACAAACAAAGAGAGATAACACATGTACCAGTACATTAGGGTGAAAATCAACAATGACGTCTTGGCATCCAAACAAAGAGAGACAACACATGTACCAGTACACATTTTACATCCAAACAAACGAAGAGAGACAACACATGAACCAGTACATTAGGTTAACAATCAACTGTGATGTCTTTGTATCCAAAGAAAGAAAGAGAGACAACACATGTACCAGTACATTAGGGTATAAATCAACAGTGATGTCTTGGCATCCAAACAGAGACAACACATGTAGCATGCAGTACATTAGGGTAAAAATCAACAGTGACGTCTTTGCATCCAAACAGAGACAACACATGTAACAATACATTAGGTTAAAAATCAACAGTGATGTCTTTGCATCCAAACAAACAGAGACAAGACATGGACCAATACATAAGGTTAAAAATCACAGCGATGTCTTTGCATACAACAAACAAACAAACAAGAAAGACAACACATGTACCGGTACATTATGTTAAAAAAAATCAACAGTGATGTCTTTGCCTCCAAACCAACAACAAAAAAATGCTGAAGAATGTGCAGCACACTGAAGCTGTCTACACTTTGTGTAAACCTGTTTCTGGAGAAGTCAGTCAATCTTGTTCATCATTAATCTAATCTCTGAGTGCAAAGTGACAGGGGATCTTGGTTTATAGTCTCATTGGAAGGACTTTTGCAGAGTCTGCACAGAATGTTACGCCAGAAAAACTTCAGGCTGGGCACAGAGCCTAGAACATAAAGGCCACCCATCCATTTGGTGACCACGCTCAACCATGCTTAACTTTTGCTTTCAAAAGCAAGTGTTCTTGTTCTGCGCCACTGGCTCTCCCTAAGTCTGAAAACATTTGCATTGTCAGTACTCTTTGTGGATTACTTACCCCTGAGGCAAAGTCAATGCTGCACAGCTTCTGAATCAACTCTGAAGCCCTGAAACATATAAATAATGAACTGTTGTAACAGCTACAAGGACAAATGTCCCTATCATGAGGTCCGGTATTGTTTGAGTGATGAAAGCCACAAATCTGCACTGAAGGCTTGTCTTCGGTGTCAAAAGGATCAGTCAAAATGCATAAAACACAAAGGCAAGTGCTATGCTACAGGAAAGAGTAAATGTTTTGTTAAGATGACTTTTACAAAAAGTCTGAATCAATCAGAACAGGGTATGTGGCATCATTTTTCAAAGATGAACAGTGCAGCACATGATGATAATCAGTTAACCTAACTCTTGTCTGCTGTGGGACTTGGAAATGAGGTGAAGTTAAAATTGAGGCTGCCACCATTTCTGGGAATGTGTTCTCAGTCGATAGCTCAGAAAATATCACTGATCATGATCAGTTTGCTAAGGTATGTGATTTTTGTTTCAGTCAGATATGGTGATCAACTCATGTTTAAAATAATCATTATCATTTTTTGGAAAAGCATTAATGACAAATTTTTGGCAAAAATAAAGCGCTACCAACTATACAGCATAAGGAACAGTCGTCCAATTTGTGGAAAAAAGTACTGTCTGAAAATTATGGTAATTTGAGGAAAATAGTATTCCCTTACACCAGTTACAGTTTAAAAATGACAGTAGTAGTCTCCAGTTACGTACATTCCTTAGCCTCATTTTCAATCTCATGACCCACCGTGGCCTGTCTCATTACATTCAGAATGGTCTACAAAGACCACACAGCTCACCCATCCAATTCTGAAAAACTGCGGAAGTCTGCATGGAGCTCCTGTGGGTTGAGCGTCTGCTGTGTCATCAAATCCCCTGTACAGAAAGCAATACCCAACAATCAACATCTCAGTCTTTCTTTTTGGCTTTCATCCCACTCTTTCCATGACAATTTAAAAAAACAAAGGATGACCAATAAAAAAAAAATGAGAGGGGTGTTTAAAGGACTTAACTATTGGGTGATTCGGCGAAGCTGGTTTGGTAGAGTGAATGCGCTTTGTAATCTTTCGCGCAAGAAGTCGCGAGAGGTCGCAGTGCACTTCCGGGCCGATTTCTGAGTAGGCGTTGCTTCATGCTGTGTATAACAGTGGAAGTTGAACCTAGAATCACGAAGCAGTACAAATGCCAATACTGTTGCAGTTGCAAAAATTACCGTGGAAAGGGGATGGAGGGTGGAAAAAAAGTGTCTTTGCGTCGTTTATTGGCTGACTAGAAGATCGCGAGTTCATAGAAAAAATGCATTTTGGGGCATCCTATAGCACGAGCAACAAGTTAACTTACTGCCTGACACATTATGACTACGGGCCTCCCAAAATGCCTTTAAAGTTAGCAGTGTAAAATTTGCAAATTTACTGTCACCGCCTTCCATTGTGAAGAAAGTATGCACCACAAGTAAAAGCAGCCAAGGGACTTAAGCGATGCCAGGCAAAAATCAAGGGAGTTAACAACCCCGCCTGAATCGCCCAATACAGTCTATGCTTTTGGTGCAATTGCTGTCCAAAGAGATGGTGTGTGCAACACAGGCAAGCTGTCATTATTGTATGCAGGAAGTTTCACTGTTCATCATGAATGCAACTAAGGTTAGAAATTAAATATAAAAGCAGTGTTACTGTTAAACAAAACCTGTTTTGGGAAGGCTATTTAATGTGCACTGGTTTAAGTTTAACCAAGTACTGAACTCAGTCAATCACTCATTATGCAGGCAAATATCTGTCTACGAAGTACTTTGTCCAACTCTTTGTCTGTATGGATGTATCTTTTTGTCTATTATCTATTATGTATGTATAACATGGGCATGTATATTTGTATACGTATGTTATCCACTGTTGGAACGGGTGTACTGATATGTTCTATAATTGTGTTATATTTGTTATATTGAATTTAAAAACTTTTTTTTTTTTTACAGAAAAAAAAGTACTGAACTTAAAGTAGGAACCATTGCCAAACACACAATGCATCATTTCCTAGTCTAGTCCATTTAAAAAAAAAAAAAAGGTATTATAGCACATCTCACCAACAAGGGTAAGCCTGCTATGCTTTACAAGGTTAACAAAATCATATACGTGTACATATTTATAGTATTATACATAAAACCTTTAAAAAAAGTGTTGAAACCTTAACTCTCCAATACTTGAGCATGATGATTGACACTTCTAACCATGCATCATGAAAAGAGCATCTGTATTCATTTTCAGCCTGTGACTATTGTGACTGGTAGATTTTACCTGCAAAGGTTTTACCAAAGACTTGTCATAAGCAATTCAGTGGGCAATGTCTTACCTGAATAATCAAATGATAATTTCTTTTTTTGAGGAGGGGGTGCCTTGGCATACGTCCTCTGCTGCTGAACATGTGTCCCTGTACCTGCAAGTAAATGTGCAAAGCAACTAGTAGTAGTATTGCAGTAAAAAATAACATAATTAATTAATTACACACACAGAGACACACACACACACACCCAATACATACACACATCATGCACATAGCTACACATAAACACACACACACACACACACGTATACGTATGCAGATCATACACACAGCAATAAACATGCACATGTAGTGTGTACATCATAAACTCATACACACAGATCTACCTAGACACACATATATCATACATGCATACAGACACACACTTACTAGTAATGGGTGATATCACTGATAATAAAGCCTTATCTATCAGTATTAATGCAAATATGTTCTCAATTCAAGCATGTCCAAATACAAATTTATTATTTTTAGTGCTGACTATACATCATGTGTGTATGAAAGATTTGTTTTTATTGTTTTAAATTTTATTATACATTGTGTTATAATTATATATTAGAATAATATATTAGTTATTACTTTTGGTTTCACCACTGGATGTAACAGTTTTATAGACTAGAGTTCTGCTAGTGCTAACAGCCTTAGAACTGGTAGTGATTATAATTTTTGTTATCACTATATCAGTGCAACTATAATTTTATTTGGTGACAACAACAACAAAAGCGGCACCTATGGTGAGTGTGCCATCATGGTTTTTTTGTTTCTTTCATCCACATGTACTGGTCCACGAGAATTCTAATCCATCTTTTCAATACAATTTTTAAACATGTGTAGTCTCAGATAGTCTTTTAGATGACCCACCATGACCATCATCTGCTTTCTTTTTTAGTCATTAAAGTTAAAATGAAAACTGTGAGTACAGAGTTGACAGTTTCTTTCAACTTTCATGTCCGAGAAAGGGTGTAAGAAAGAGGGATTCAAATACCAACCAGTACAAGAACTCTTCTCATCGCCGCCCCAACCACCATCTAACTCCCTCGCGCCCACCTCCCTCCAGTCACATTTATCCCTAAAGCTAGCTCCTGTGAGGCATGGAATCAGACCAAACTAAAAAGCTAGCAGACTGGGGTTGTTTTTTCTTTCTTTTTTCTCCGTCCCCCATTGAAGCCGGATTTAAAAAAGATAGCTTTTTTAACATTGATTTCACTAGGGATAATTTGTACTCTCCCCATTTCTTCCCGTTGACGTTATATATGCCTCAAGTGGTCCTGTCACTGACAGTGTCAACGGATTCAATCAAGATCAAGCTCAAGTTCAAGATCTACCTGTGCAGACGACATTTCGCTGAAACGGACTTGCTGATGCAAACGCAGAAACTGTTTTCACCGGCGGCACAAACTTGATGTTGTGCTTCAAGCAGGCCGTTGAAACATTACGGCAGCATAGGTTTACAACACCAGAGCACGATTTTTTCAAACATAAACCTCTCAGCAGAACTGATAAAGTTTGTATTTCGTTTTTGATTGCAGCGGTCATGTCGTCGGTGCAGGAAGTGAGCGACCGGAAATGATTGACGGGAAGACTGTAGGTCATTGTCTGGGAGCAAGGTCAAATAAACATTTGCATCCGGGACCTGCCGCCTCGTTGCCAAGAAACGGACGCTAGACTCCATGTTTGCTCTTCGTAGGCTTCTGTGATAGGTCTCTAAGTTTTTCAGACAATTGCCACCATCTTTGGTGTTTTCTCGTCGAGGAGACAATTCCAGCAAAATGATCAAGAGTCAGTGCAAGCAGCAGGAGCAGTTCAAGGGCAAGGTAACTCGAAAGAAAAAAGAGGACGTCTTTGCTTTCACAATGAAAAGCGATGTCTACAGTAAACTAAACCAAACGGTGAGTTTGACAAAATGCAAGGGCTGCGATCAAACTAATTAGGAAAAAAGTTCAGCGATGCCTTTTTTGTAACAGTTCAAGAAGTTATTTACTTGTTTTTTGTTTTGTTTCCTCATTGTTACTGTTTGTCGGGGACAGTTTGTAGTTTCTTGACCAAGCAAAGACCAAAGCGTGTCCAAATGTTTTAATAAATACTAATAGTGACCATGGTATGTTCCCTGTCCCTGGTGTCCATAGGCCATGCCATGACAAACTTCTAACATTCCTGATCTTGCCTGCTAATCAGTCATGACAGCCAGTACACACCCATTTTTGTGAAGAAAACTAAAGAGAGATTTACAGGTGTGTGTTTTTCAAATTCGGTCTAGGAAAATTTACATGGATACAACCACTTCATTTCTTCATGATCGCTAACAGTTCCAAGGTACAATTAGATGCTCTGCATTTTTTCAAACGGTGTGAACAGCTATTCTTGGTGTGCATTTTGAGTGACTGCTTGACTGAACTGTTGCAAGTAGCTAATCTTTACACTGTTTTTTTCGTTTTCTTCTAATCAAATTTGTCACTTTGTGCCTTTGATCTTCCACTATTCAACACCTCCATCTTAATGAAGATTCTGTTGACTTTATGATTTCTTCAGCAACTACAACCAAAATCTAGTGTGAATGAAAACAACAGGAACAGCACATTGTGTTCAAAACTATCTGTTTTCTTGAAATCTTTCTCAGTGAACTGAGAAATCTATGAAAGTTGTTTCATTTCTTTTTAGCATATCTGTCTGTTTAGCAATCTAACCTGTTTCTTTCAGTGTTGAATTTATAAATATCAAGAGGTGCGGGTTGTGTGGTGTAACAACTTGATTTTTAAGTGTAAAACAATGGTGTGTTAAGGGATAAAATAATTCACTAACATCCCAATCATATGTTCAGATAGTTATATTATTATGATGAATACAAGATATCTGTAGAGTGAAACATTCAGCATTTTATGTGTGCCTGGACTGACACTTCATAGATCTCTATCATGAATGCCTGTTTCTGAGTGTGTTGTGTGATGTGATAACTTGTACTGATTAGAATCTAGAAAAGATGTACACATGCTCCTGCATGTGCGCTTTGTGTCTGCTGTATTAGACGGTAGGTATGTATGCAGCCACTGTCACCACCAATGCATGTTCACTTTTGCATTGCATTTTTGTGAATTGTGTTGGTTTCAATAGTTTCTGTGTCAAGATTGGAGTGGCTTTGTTTGGTACTTTAAAATTGAGTCACTGTTTGGTTGCTTACACAAATTTGCATTGCACATTTCAGTCAAAGCAAAATTGATGTTTCTGTATATCTGACTGCATTTTGCAATGTGTCTCAGCCTGTTTTTCAGTCTCTTCACCTGCCTCTGTCTGTCTCACAAATTTGCATTGCACATTTCAGTCAAAGCAAAATTGATGTTTCTGTATATATCTGACTGCATTTTGCAATGTGTCTCAGCCTGTTTTTCAGTCTCTTCACCTGCCTCTGTCTCCCTCTTTCTCTGTTGTTACATGTGTTTTTTTAAATGTCACAAACAAAATTGACCAGCAAGCCAACCAACCAACCCAAACAACCAACATTTAGGAAGCAGACACAACGCAGAATATTTGCACACACATATATATGCATGCATACATGCATGTATACCACATACACATGCACAGGTGAATGCACATGCATGCACGCATGCATGCACACATAAGCGGTGCATTTATGCATGTTTTCTAGGCATATTACTGTGATAACCATGAGTTTTTCAGACATATAATTGATTTATTTTTAACTTTGATACTGTAAGATATTTCCCACATAATACTGTGATTCCCATAGCAAATTTATACTAAAAATGCATGTATGCACTCATGCACACACATGTGCGTGCATGTGCTCACGCACATGTGCACACATACAACACACACACACATAGCCCCCTCCCCTACTCTCTGTCTCTCACTACACACACACACACACACACACACACACACACACACACACACACACACAGCCACACAAATACATGACACACAAACACTCCACTCCCCAAGTTCCCCAGTGTAAACAATTTTTGACAATGACACTATGCTTATTCACTCCATACTGTAGTGTGTTTGTTTACATAGAATTTGTAACAATAAGCGGTGCATTTATGCATGTTTTCTAGGCATATTACTGTGATAACCATGAGTTTTTCAGACATATAATTTATTTATTTTTAACTTTGATACTGTAAGATACTTCCCACATAATACTGTGATTCCCATAGCAAATTTATACTAAAAATATATATATATATATATCTAGTACATAATTCGGTGAAAAGATTAAATGCACAGATAAAGAAATATGTATCTAGACATGAAAAAAGAACCAACTGATACCTGTTTAATAGTATGTGATCTATGAATTATTTTTTAAATACATCTGTTCTGATATGCAATTTTAATGCTTTCACTAGCGACTAGTTTCCTAGTGACACTTGCAATTTTGCTATCAATATCATAAAATATCAAAAATCAGTTTGTAAGTATAGACTTTGTTCTTGTTCATTGTGACCAGTGATATTACCTTGTATGTACAGGTGCCTAGCTGGTCAGTTCCCTTCATTCATGACGGATGATGTGACCATGTTTTTCCAGGTGCCTGGCCCTCCAAATGCTGGAGCCTTCAAACCGCGTACCATGCCACCAACCAGCTTCAGAAAGTTCTATGAACGTGGAGATTTCCCCATTGCACTTGAACATGATACCAAAGGCAACAAAATTGCATGGAAGGTAAGTATCATTTATACTGACATCAAACAAAGCATGTTTGTGTGACAGCCAGCAGAGCAAGATGTAATATTAAGATCAAATGCAAACCATAAGGATATTATATATAACGTATAACAACAGGGCAAACATGTCCTGGTTTGAAAACTTTTACTCCAAATTTTGCCCATTGTGGGGCTTTTTCAAGGTCGGGGGTAAAGTTTCGTTTTTTGACATGCCTCCGATGGGGGCCAGAAGAGAGAGGACAAAGAAGTGGATGAATACAGTAAAACAAGGCTCTCTGTGGCTTCTGGGCACCGCACCATGCAGGAAGGACTGAGTATGGTGTATAGATATATTATGCAAAGTTAGCTGGTAATTGGATTGTACCATCCTGTTCACTTGGTCATCTCAGTATGTAACTATGCAAGATAGATGTAATTCACCAAAGAGAAATCTGATCAAATGAAACCATCCATTGCAGGTTGAGATCGAGAAGCTAGACTACCACCACTACCTCCCCCTGTTCTTCGATGGCCTGTGTGAGACCTCCCACCCCTACGAATTCTTTTCAAGGCAGGGTGTCCATGACATGCTGGAGCATGGTGGATCCAAAATCCTCCCTGTCATCCCACAGCTCATCATCCCCATCAAAAGTGAGTCCTCCACATCTCAGAAATAAATAATCACCGTTCTTTTGAACCTAATAAATAGCATGATCTAAACACATAAAAGTGCTAGTTATTCGGACAAGACAAAGCCAGCAAATTTTCGGGGTAATCCCCTTTGTCAAGCTACAAAATGACACTTAAACAACAGCTAAAAAGTCAAAAACAATGGAAAATTAAGTGATCTGTTTTGGGTTGAGGTATGTTGTTTTCCTGTTGGTGCTTGGAAGAAGAATAAATAGCATTCTTTTTAAGCTCAGCCCAAAACAGCTAAGTGGTTTAGCTTTTCAAAGTCATATTTCCAGATTCCACATTCCCAGCAATAACATCATTGTACATCTCATCATTCCTAGCGCTAAAGTCATATTACCTCATTCCCAGCAATAACATCATCTTTTGTCTCATCATTCCTAGCGCTAAAGTCGTATTCCATCATTCCCAGCAATAACATCATCATACATCTCATCATTCCTGGTGCTAAAGTCATATTTCCTCATTCCCAGCAATAAAATCATCTTTCATCTCATTGTTCCTAGCACTAAAGTCATATTTCATCATTCCCAGCAATAACATCATCTTTTGTTTCAACATTCCTAGCGCTAAAATCATATTTTATCATTTCCAGCAGTAACATCATCTTTTGTCTCATCATTACTAGCGCTAAAGTTATATTTCCTCATTTCCAGCAATAACAGCAGCTTACATCTCATCATTCCTAGCGCTAAAGTCATATTTCATCATTCCCAGCAATAACATCATCTTTTGTCTCATTGTTCCTAGCACTAAAGTCATATCTCCTCATTCCCAGCAATAACATCATCTTTCATCTCATCATTCCAAACACTAAAGTCAAGCAGCATTACACAATTGTCTGATCAAAAGCTTGTGGAAATGTAACTTGATATAGGAGGTGGGGTTTGAGTTCAGCATGGAATCCTTGGATCTGTCCTTCTTCCACAGTTACCATTTAGCGTCAGTCAGTCGTTGGTCCCAGTATATATGTGTGAGTTGATGATGGCGTTATGTTGACAGATGCTCTTGGCATGAGGAACCACAAAGTGCTGTGCACAACACTGAAGGTCTTACAACACCTTGTCGTCTCTGCGGACCTTGTTGGTGAGGCCCTCGTCCCCTACTACCGACAGATCCTGCCCGTCATGAACATCTTCAAAAACAAAAATTGTGAGTCAGCCCCACCCCTCCCATCATGTTCATCTGCTCGCCTTGAGCTTCTGGTCTGAGTGTAGCAGTTTGAGCATAGAACAGTTAAAGTGGACCTCACGCAAAGAAATCTCCCTGGCTCTATCAGCAGGAGTGGAATAAAACTGTTTTTTAAGTTACGCAATAAACAGACTAGTAATTTACACACACACACATGCATGCATGCACACACATCATGGGCCTTATCTACAGGAATGGAATAAAAACTAGAAATGCAGTGGGTTTTGTCTCAGTTCCTGGTCTTCTTTGTTAAACAAATCAACATCTGAAAGTAAAAAACACACTAAACAATGGGAAGTGCTACAGTTTTGTGTCCTGTCATTGTAGCACTGATGGCATGAGCAAGGCCAGAATATGTGGCACTAAAACAAAGACCTGAGTCGCCTGTGGTAACTCTCCCCTGGCATGCAAGTAACTACAAGGTACATAACTCCACCAGTGGTACATGAGATGTACCTCTGGTGGAGTTTATGTATCTTGTACCTCTACCTGCCAGGTGAGAGTTACCATAGGCAACTCAGGTCTTTGTTGTGAATCCTTTGAGTGCTCATTATCTCCCTTGTTTGTTGATTTTACATTCTGGGCCTCATTCTGTTTCAGATACTGATAGCTCTACCAAATGAAACATGTAGATGAAAATCGTATGTGCACATTTCAGACAACTAGTGTATTCACTTTAGTTCTCCTTTAAGATTTTCCCCTTTAAAATATGATTTGTATCAAAGTTACTGAATTCGAGGTGAGCTGTTATTTCTCTCTCTCTGTGCGTGTGTGTGTGAATTTCCAGCCTCATCCAATGTGTTACACTTTAAATGCCATTTCCAAACGTCCTCATGAGATAACCCTGCAATCAGTGCCTAGCACAAATATATATGGCTTTCTGTTTTTCTCTTGTGACAGTGAACTCTGGGGACGGCATCGACTACAGCCAACAGAAGAGAGAAAATGTTGGGGACTTGATTCAGGAGACACTGGAATGCTTTGAACGCCACGGTGGAGATGACGCCTTTATCAATATCAAGTACATGATCCCAACATATGAATCATGCATGCTCAACTGAACTCTGTGAGCTCCCCTTAACCTTGCCCCTTACCTCCCCTTTCCAATTCCAGTCAGCCTCAAAACTTTGAGTTTTACTTCCTTCCCCCCCCTCCCCCCCCTTCCCCTCCTTTATAAAAGGGATGGCAACACGTTCACCCAAAGTGTCTGTGATGGAAAACTCTGTGAGAAAAGCGTGAACACATACATTTTTGTTCTTCTTTTTCTACTTTTTTCTCAGTGGTTTTGATTTGGATTGGTCCTTTATTTTCTCGCTTCTTTTTCCCCCTTTTCTTTTTTTGGGAGGGTGGAGGGAGATATACATCTGTATATGTTTATGCTTAAAAGAAAGTAAAAGATTGTTTTTCTCTCTCCGGAGAGTTTTATGTTTTGATGCGTAAAGCAGGTAATGGACCAGGCTTTGTTGCAATTTCTTTTTTTTTAGTGAAGACAACCATTGCTCAAACTCAGGACTGTGATGATTGACTGATTGAAGTTGTCTCTCTTTGCAAGCTATATCGGGTGTTCTTTTTCAGTTTACTTTTTTTCTTTTCTTTTTTTTCCCCTTCTTTTTTTTATAACCACTTCTCCCCATGGATGCATCTCATTGTATTTTTTTGCCATATTAAAACATCATGTCCAAAGACAAAAAGTGTTGATTTTTTGGTAATAAAAGATTTGGAGTCAGTTTTTTGTGTGAGTGTAGTACATGTTCCATTGTTCTTTACATGTCGATTCTGACCTGTTATTAATTTTTGCATTACTTGGTCAAAGCCGTTGATGATATTTCCTATGTTGTTAATGGAGGAATGTATCCAAGACAAACTTTAACTTTTCTGTGCAAGGGGTTTTAACAACAAAATATTTCTTTATTTTCAGGAATCAAAATTATTCTGTTTAGCACTAAAACAAGTCATTTTTGCGAGCCTCTGAAAGTACATTCAGCTCCTAACAAAAACATCCTGAAGCTATGGATGCCTATGCCTTTTAAATGCAAAGCAGAGGCTGGTACGTGTTAAAACAGCATCATCCAGTGGTTTAATTTTGTGAATGAAATGGATACTTCACTCAGCTAACATGCACTGCTATATTCAGTGTAATATTGTTCACCCAGGTCTATACAAAACTGCAGTACATGAGATTCTGCACTTTTTCCAAAGCTAAAACAGATGTGTAAATATCTTTATTTGCTTCAATAAATATTGTACATTGCCATTTCACATTTTTGTTGTTTGTGCGTGCATGTGTGTGTGCGCACATTGCTGCAAGGTCATACAAGAGTCATGCATTGCAATACCGACACCCCCACCTGTCCTGAATGTATATATACATGTAGTAATACTGACGTTGTTGATCACTTTTATATAGCGCTATTCTCCGCTCTCTGGCAGACTCTGCGCTCCCAGAAAAAGAAGCCAAGAGAGATGATAATTTTAAAATCAGAGCCAAAACCCAACGACAGAAAGAAAAAACAAAACACACACAACAAAAAATGATAATGATGTGAAAAATATGGTTCAGATACACAATAAACAATGAAGTACACAAATGACAATATCGCATGGAGACACACACAACTACTGTGATTATAAATAATGGAAATAAGAACAGTAAGTGTAGGCCTAAATCAGACACACAGTAAGTGAGAAGAGGCAGCAACAATGCGAGGCAGCAACAGACAGACAGAGAGAGACCCATGACTCGAACTGAGAAACATGGCTCTACCCACACGTAAAACTGAAAACACGAGACTTCCACGTGATTAAATAAAGCTGAAATGAAGTGGGCACTATGCCATGTAGTGGCCCATGTCTCTAGCAACAACTTCACAGTCTCTCTCTCTCCTTCTGTTTCTTCTTCTCGATCGCCGCTACACTGCAGTGTCCAGTCTGCAAGATGAATGTAGCCGTCTTCTCCAGTTCCTCAGTCCTTGCTGCCGTAGAGTTTGGTGTGTAACTGGACTGCCGTTGGCCACACGCGTGTTCTTGCTGTCTGTAGAAGTGGGCATCTCTGCAGTATATGTTCGGACGTCTGGTCTTCACGACCGCGGTTGCAGGTTGGCGATCGTGCCAGCTTCATTTTCCTGAGCATGTGGGCATTGAGTCGGTTGTGTCCCGCGCGTAGTCTCAGGACCACAACCTGCTGCCATCGGTTAAGGAAGTACTGATACAGGCTACCTCGCACCATGTGACAAACACCAAAAGCAAAGTAATCCATAGTTGGACCGACGCTCCCATCTAGACCAGTCGCCGACAATGACTCACAGGACAGTGAATGACCTGACGTCGGCACTCATATCAAAGTTAAAGTGTCACTGACACCAATGATCGTTTAGCTATAATTATGTGTAGCAACGCCGTGGCGAGTCTTTGCTGACATTGCATGAGGGCGAGTCACGAATCCAACTGCTTCAGATAGCGGCGTTCCACAGTGTCATTCTTTTGAAGTTGAGCTGAGTTGAGAGGAACTAACGTCAACGTCTTTGACCAGTAATGCCGCAAAGCTGAGGTCATAATCCAAATGTGTGCGCGCGCGCCAGTCAGCCGTGTGTGTGCATGGGTGCGTCACGCGCGTGCGACGGTGTCAGTGTATGCGTTTGTGTGTGTGTGTGTGTGTGTGTGTGAGAGAGAGAGAGAGAGAGAGAGAGAGAGAGAGAGAGAGAGAGGAGAGAGAGAGAGAGAGAGAGAGAGAGAGAGAGGTGTGAGCGAGTGTGCCGTGCGTGCGTGCGTATGTGTGTGCGTTCGTCCGTGTGTTTATATGTGTGTGTGTGTGCCGTTCGTGCGTGCCGGTGCGTCCGTGGTGTGTGTGTGCCGCGACAGCCATTCTGCTAAAGTTAGAGGCTGTCCGGCTATGACTAATCACTGACAAACGCAATTCCAAACCCAGTCATCATCGTTGTGCATACACTAAACTGCACTTCCTGATAACCTTCCCGATAACCTGCGACTCAACTGCTATCATTCACATTGATGCCGCCTGCTTGCCGTCACCGAGGCGAACAGTGATGGCTGCCGCACCGAGTTGCCGCAAACAGTCATCGCATTGTCACCGCAATGGTGCATATTATGTCTCATAGGCCCACCGATACGTCAGTCATGACGATCTGATAATCATGCCTACTTGACTGAACTCCTGACAATCCGCAAAACTCAAGGGAGTTCATTAGCGCTCAAAATACATAACACAAGTGCGGCATCAACAAAGACCCGAGTCGCCTACGGTAACCGTCAGTCTCACCTGGCATGCGTGTAAGTACTCGCAAAGTACATGAACTCCGACTGAGGTACATACTCTAAAAGTGAGCCGGTTTGGCCTGGCAAAGCGTTACTGAGGCTGGTAAGCAGAGGGATCTCGGTTCGAATCCGCGAATTCGGCTGTCCTTTCTCTTCAAAGTTTGTGGCCGGTTCTGACTGAACTGACTAGCCGACTCGGTGATCAGCCTGGTGGCCGTCATGGGGTCCACGTCCCTAATAAACCTGATGGCTTCTCAGTCTGGACGTAAAGCAACACTGAAACTGAACCCTTTATGAGTTTGGATCTTGTAAAGGAGGTAGTTGTCATTTGTATTGTTGACACCAATATCAGTGCTTGGTCTTGAAGAAACGTCTGAATTCCGCAGAAGCGGGGAGGTCTTTGTGCCGGGCACGTGGATAGGCTACCGTGGACGGCCGCGCAGCAGCAACGGGGGAGGCGTGGAGCGATTCAAGCACAGCGCGGACTGACCGATTTAAACTCCAACACTTTATGAATAAAGTTGCACTTTTCACCACCATTTTAGTTTTTGATATGTGGTATAAAAGGTTGTATGTGAATGAAAGAACATAACAAAACGGATCACATGTAGTTCAGCCGAGTCTCTCAAACTGGAATGGGGTTATGGCGGAAGGTAGTGGTGTAAAGTGTGTGTGCTGTGGCATGGAGTGTGGAACGTTGTGCGATGTGGAAACGAGGTAGAGTGTGGGCTGTGACACGGCGCGGGACGTGGTAGTGGAGCGGGTGGTGTTATGTGAGATGTGGTAGTGGTGGGATGAAGAATGTGGTGGCGTACTAATGTGAGATGTGAAACATGGTAGTGGGATGTAAAACTGGGTGTGACCACGGTCAGATGTGGTGGAATGATGCAATTATGCGGCAAGACAGGTGGAGTGGCCTGTGAAATGCGGTGCAATGTGGTGTGGTGCGAGATGTGGTAGTGCGATGCATAATGTGGCCAATATATAGTGTAATCTGAAATGTGGCATGGAGTACATGGAATGTGGCATTATGTGGAACCTAATGTGAAATGGGGTGCAATGAAAGATGTGATGCATAATGTGGTATTGCAAAGTGGAATAGTGTGCTGCGAGAGGTGCTGGTGATATAAAATGTGTGATATGGTGAGGACCACGCACCACCACAG
>JABMCL010000204.1:227500-230000 GCA_018857735.1 Alviniconcha marisindica | reverse complement strand
AAGACTTCAACAAAAACACCAAACCACACATGTCAAATGTACAATTTGTCATATTCTTACAAGTGAAAAAAAGACAACCTCAGATTTATTGTTAATCTCGAGTGTACACGGCTTCTGTGGTTTGATTGGCCGAGGTCCTCAACACTCAACATCAGCTGTCCTTTGTCCAGGGTGTCAAAGAACATCAACCGCAGTGTTTGTAGAGCTGAAAGAAACAATGTAAATCAGGTACCGAAAGAGCACAATACTTGTTTGCCACAGTTACAACAACAACAGCAACAGCAACAGCAGAGTTTTTTGTTGTTATCTGAGCACAATTTTCAACGACTAAATTTTTTATAATCTTCGCACGCAAAAACAACTTCTATGAAAGCCACGAAACCACAATATACACATAAAACACAGAAATTGAAAAAAGACAAACACGTTGGCGTAAAAAAAATCCATTTGTTTTTTTTTAGTGCAACTGCCCTCCTTAGTGATTTATTTCTTGCAACTGACATGGATTAAAACATTGTTCACACAACGGTTCTCAAATATTTAAGGTGACTAAAACTCGATGATGATTAAAAAAGAAAAGAAGAAAAAAAGCATCACTCACCCCCCCCCCCCCCCCAAAAAAAAAAAACAAAAACACAACAACACACACACACACAACAACAACAACAACAACAACAACAACAACACACACACACACACACACACACACACACACACACACACACACACACACACACACACACACACACACACACACACACACACACACACACACACACACACACACACACACACACACACACACACACAACAACAACAACAACAACAACAACAACAACAACAACAACAACAACAACAACAACAACAACAACCGATCAACAACCACAAACAAACAAACAAACACGAACTGTGGGGTAAAAACATCGTTCACAAAAACAAAAACAAAACATCTCGGCCTCTGAGTTGTCCCCTCCCACCACAATTTTCTCACCCACTCCCATTACCCCTCTCTCTATCTCTCTCCCCCCCACCTGCCCCACCCCCCCACCCCTGCCCCCCATCTCACCCCCGTTCCCTTTAAAAAAAAGTGTTTAACAGACACTAACGCACACATGAATGAACTGAAACATTACATATATTCTTTTCCTGAACTTGACGCAGAAATAACTCACCTGTTCCAAGAACGTGACCAGTTCCGATTTCGCAAGTAAACCATCGCGGTCCTCATCTGCAATAATCATGGATAAATAAGATGCGAACGAAAGTTCAATGTCCCAAATCCATAATTAATCTGATGGGGACGGGATAGCTCAGTGGGAAGAGTGTACGTCCCACCGAAAAGCCAGGCGCAATACTGACAAGGTTTTAACCACACTCCGAGCATCGTTTTCCGGCACCTTCCTCCAAACTCTGCCAGATTTAGTTACGCCACTGAAGGGGCACTCTTTATCTCCGCGCAGCTGTCCAGCGACGCGGTCATGCAGCGCCCTCCGAAAGGTTTGGGTACTAATGATGACTGTAGAAGCAACATAGCGCAAGTACGCACGTAAACATGAGACGCATCCACCCCGGGTAAAGAAAGAGTTCCGTCTCGATTCAAACGATTGTGGTTTTATATGTGCTAGTGTCAACTTTGTTAGCGGCTGTAAATGACACGCCTTGTTTTATTTGAGTTGTTTGTAACAAACTTACTACTGTTTGAGCACCAACAAAAAACTGCTCGTTAGCTGACAGTTTTCAGGAACCTATGGCGTAATTAAATACGGCAGTGGTTGAAGGAAGGATGTCGTAAACCAGTCAGTGCTAGGAGTTTGGGTTTTAACTGAGTTCCCGGTGCGGCAAGGCAGTTGTCTTCCAGGGTCCAGTTTCAGGTCAGAGACTCACTTACGGTGTCCGTACAGACCCAGTCTGCAGTCGCATGCATTAATAACATCTGCGAGTAGCTACGTTAAAAATCCCAAGCTCTGGCAGCCGTATCATTGTTTGGACACACGGAAATGCTGCATACATTGATAGGAATAGCTGTTGAGGCTGCTGTGCTTTACCCGGGTAAGGCGGCGTGAATGTCTCGCAGGAACAATTTATAATAATAATAATAACTTAGCATTTATAAAGTGCCCTTTCTCACAAGAACTTAGCATTTATAAAGTGCCCTTTCTCACAAGAACTTAGCATTTATAAAGTGCCCTTTCTCACAAGAACTTAGCATTTATAAAGCGCCCTTTCTCACCAGAGCTCATAGCGCTTTACAATTATTAATTACATTTACAATTAATGCACAATACGCAAGTGCCACAGACGCATTGAATCAAGCGCCATAACGCTAATAATCTCTCTCTCTCTCTCTCTCTCTCTCTCTCTCTCTCTCTCTCTCTCTCTCTCTCTCTCTCTCTCTCTCTCCCACCACACACACACACACACACACACACACCACAGCACAACACAGCAACACACACACACACACACACGCACCACCACAAAGCAGCAACGCACCGCCGCG
>JABMCL010000204.1:220000-222500 GCA_018857735.1 Alviniconcha marisindica | reverse complement strand
CTATGATCCCACCCCAACGCACACACACACACACACACACACCACACACACACACACACACACACACACACACACACACACACACACACACACACACACACACACACACACACACACACACACACACACACACACACTCACACACACACACACACACACACACACACACACACACACACACACACAACACACACACACACACACACACACACACACACACACACACACACACACACACACACACACACACACACACACACACACACACACACCACACACACACACACACACACACACACACACCACACACACACACACACACACACACACACAACACACACACACACACACACACACACACACACACACACACACACACACACACACACACACACACTGTGGAATCCCCCCCCCCCCCCCCCCCCACTAACACACACACACACACACACAACACACAACTCGCTCAATGATTCTCTCCCCTCGGTCACACCTATATATGTAGCTAAAATAGCGTCTTAAAATCTCTCTCGGCAAAACCACAGACACATACATGAAAATGTGGACATTCTGCCTGTCATGCTTCATCCATACCTCAGGTTAAAATGCCGAGAACTCTGGAGGATACTGCGCTGCTTTATGTTTTGAGAGAGACTGGGAGAGAGAGAAGGAGAGACAGACAGACAGACAGACAGACAGACAGACAGACAGATAGAGACAGCGAGAGGGAGGGAGACAGACAGACAAAGATGCAGACAGACAGAGGGAGACGCAGATAAAGAGAGAGAGGGGGAGACAGAGAGTGTGAGAGAGAATGGCAGACAGATAGGCAGATAGAGAGAAGAGAGACAAACAGACAGACAGATGCAGACAGACAGGGAGAAACAGACAGAGAGAGGGAGACATAGAAGGAGAGGGAGAAGGAGAGACATACAGACAGTGACAGAGAGAGGAGACAGACAGACAGAGAGGCAGACAGACAGACAGAGTGAGACAGATACAGACAGACAGACAGAGGCGGAGAGAGAGAGAGGGAGAGAGCGAGAGGAGAGAGAGAGAGAGACAGAGAGAGACAGACAGACAGACAGACAGATCGGGCAAGAGATCCAAAACTAAAGCATTGCGGCCTGAAACGGCTGTTTGTTCATTCGCTTGCTTGCTTGTTGTTATTTGATTAGTTTGTGTATGAAATTATAAAAAAACAAAAACAAAACAAAAAACAGGAAGATAAAAAAGACAACAAAAAAAAACAACAACAACAACAATGTACCATTTCGATGACCTCATCCTCAGTGTGCTGGAGATGGTTGCTGTGACAGATGGCGCCATGGATCTGGGCGCTGCTCGTACCACTGAAACACAAACAACTCAAACCGTCACGGGAATGAGACACACTATAGTTATACACATACTCAGCGTGCCGTCCCAACGCACGAGGGTGTGTGGCAATCCAGTGGATCCCTGCTCCTCACTGTGGCCTTGCAGGAAATGAGGAGAAGGACAGACTCGCAAAGTCTGGCTAGCAGACCCAAGCAGCCGAACCATCACCAAGTCTCCTTCAGAGAGAGAAATAATCTGGACACGGTTGAGCTGGTTGAGCTAGCCCCCCCCCACCACAGGAAATGAGGAGGAGACAGACTCGCAAAGTCTGGCTAGCAGACCCAAGCAGCCGAACCATCACCAAGTCTCCTTCAGAGAGAGAAATAATCTGGACACGGTTGAGCTGGTTGAGCTAGCCCCCCGCCCCCCCCCCTCCAATCCCCCCCCCCCTCCCGTCTCCTCGCCCCTCCCCCCCCCCTCCCCCCCCCCCCCCAGGAAATGAGGAGGAGGACAGACTCGCAAAGTCTGGCTAGCAGACCCAAGCAGCCGAACCATCACCAAGTCTCCTTCAGAGAGAGAAATAATCTGGACACGGTTGAGACAAGAGAGTTACCACCCTTTGTGACCTCCTTCCTTTTTCTTTTTTTTCCAGTTCAGTCCGAACGGAGGGCCCTTATTGGCTTGCAGAAGCAGTTCGTCCGTTTGGAATACAGAATGATGTATTTGGATCGGACTGGAATATATGATGCTGTATGTGGACTGGTTGAAATTGATGGACTGAGCCGTTTGAACCCTACGGCTATATCGACACACGATTCATTCGAGATCAGATTCGGACAACCCTTTTCAACCAAGTAAGGCGGAAACGGTATGGGTAACAGCGCCTTATACCATATGGCGCTTTGGAGCAAATTTAATCTATTCAGACCGAGGTTCTTTCAATCAAGTGATATGACATTTTTCTGCAAGGGTACTCACAGTACGGCAAGGATGCAAATTGCCAGATACATCATGATGGAACTTCCTGACTGTACTGTTCCGGTCTCCTCAAGTCCTGAGCTATTATTATTTTGTCGCTAAAACTAAAAACAAAATGGTTTCTTTAAAACCTTTATACCGGATGCCATGTGGTGTACGACGCGCCCTTTGTTATTTCTGTCCTTATCTGAACACGTTCTTTTAG
>JABMCL010000204.1:195000-207500 GCA_018857735.1 Alviniconcha marisindica | reverse complement strand
TTATAGAGAGAGAGAAAAATTCAAAACACACAGAACAGGACACAGACACAGACCAGACAGACAGACCAGACAGACAGACGACAGGAACAGGCAGGGGCAGACAGGCAGACAGACAGACAGGCTGACGACACAGACACAACAACACAGAAGTCCCAAAACAGAGGGTTTTTGAGTTCTAGTATTTGTATACAATATTTTATATTAACTCGTTGTGTGCATGGTGTGTGTGTGTGTGTCTGTGTCTGGTGCGTGCGTGCGGCGTGTGGTGTGTGCGTGCGTGCGTGCGTGCGTGCTGCGTGCGTGCGTGCGTGCGTGCTGCGTGGTGTGTGGTGGTGTTGTGTGTGTGTGTGTGTGTGTGTGTGTTTTTGTGTGTGTGGGGAGTGTGTGTGTGTGTGTGCGTGTGGGGTTTTGGTGGTCTGTGGTGCGTGCGTGCGTGTGTGTGTGTGTTTGCGTGTTGCTCGCGCGCACATCATGATTTCTGGATCGGGCTCAAAGTACCTTGGATCATTCTCTTGCAAAGGATCACCAGGCAGTTAGAAATCGAAGTAGAATATAAAACAAAGGACGTTTTTCCAGTTTTTTTAGGCAAACCCAACACACCCCATCACATCAGTACTGGAGGTTAAACACTGAAGCATTCCATACGCTAATGTACGGGTACATACAACTCTACTATTGCGGATGCTGAGGCACTGTCCCAGTCGGGTGGCTCGAAGTTTCCCCAGTTAAGGTATCTGATACGGAAAGGATGGGAGACAGGGTAGAGGTACTCTGATGCAGTTGGCTAATTTCCTCAACGAAAAGGATGCAGAGCTGAACTGTACACGGGAAACCTTCGTTAGGGACTATCAAGTAGTCAGAGGCGAAAAGAGAGTAAAGTAACGGAGTGGGGGGGGGGGGGGGGTGGGGGGGGGGGGGGGGGGGGGTGGGGGGGGTGTTTCTTGGTGGTTTGGTGTGCTGTGGTGGGGTGGTGTGTGTGTGTGGTGTTTGTGAGAGGGGAGGAGGAGTGGGTGTGTGTGTGTGTGTGTGGTGTGTGGGGTGTGTGTGTGTGTGTGTGTGTGTGTGTGTGTGTGTTGGGTGTTTGTGAGAAGAGAGGGAGAGAGAGAGTGTGTGTGTGTGTGTGTGTGTGTGTTGGGGTGTGTTGTGTGTGTGTGTGGTGTGTGTGTGTGGTGTGGTGTTGTGTGTGTGTGAGAAGGTGTTGTGTGTGTGGTGTGTGTGTGTGTGTGTTGTGTGTGTGTGTGTGTGTGTGGGGTGTGTGTGTGTGTGTGGGGAGAGAGAGAGAAGTGTGTGTGTGTGTGCTGTGTGGTTTGGGGGTGGGTGGTTGGGGGTTGTCTTGCCGTGCGTGCGTGCGTGGTGTGTGTGTGTGGGGTGTGTGAGAGAGAGAGAGAGAGAGAATGTGTGTGTGTGTGTGTGTTTGGTGTGTGGTGTGTGTGTTGTGGGGTGTGTGGGGTTTGTGTGTGTGTGTGCGTGTGTTTAAGTAAGGAAAAGACTATTACATGTTAATAACTTCATCTTCTGTGTGCTTCTGCGGCTGTATTGTTTGTTTGTTGTTTTGGTAAGGAAGAAGACAATTACATTGTTAATAACTTCATCCTCCCTATGCTGCAAATGTGCTGTGCAGATGGCACCCTGAAGTGCCTGGGCACCCTTCGTACCAGCCTGAAAACAAGCTGAAACCTCACTGCATAATTTTGCATCTCACTTTCGCGCGCGCAACACACACAACCACACACACACACACACCCCACACCAGCGCGCGCGCGCAGCGCCACACACCCACAACCACCACAACACACACCACACACACACCACACACAACACACACACACACACACACAACACACACACACACACACACCACCGCACGCACGCACCACGCACGCACACGACACGACGAACAACAAACTAACAAACACAAACACACACAAACACACGTACCGCGCGCGCACACACCCCACACACACACACACACACACACACACACACACACACACACACACACACACAAAAGCACAAGCACACACCCACAGAGGTCATAAAGACAATGAATAGGTTAAAGGAGAACCGAAGCAAAGATACAAATTGGCCTCAGCGCGTGGAAACGTGTAAATTGTTCCATCTTCACACTACATTTGGTTCCTGTATTAATACAGAGCAAATCGCATACAGTCATGTAAGTTCACTCTTCACCAACGAAGAGCAGAAGAAAAAAAGAAAAGTTTGATCACGACGTTTTTCATACTTTTGCCGCTCAGGCCGGCCTTGCTTATGACGTCACTGATATTGACTTCCGGGTACAAAATGTCGGCACGCCTTTTTATTTTGTTGTTGTTGTTGTTGTTGTTGCGACTTTCAGACATCGATTTTTGACAAACAGGACAACTAGAGTGAGACTTTTCTGTAGGTCCATTGAGAATCTGTACACAAGGGAGTTAATTAGCCCTCGAAAGACGTCACACGAATACACCAACAAAGACCCGAGCCGCCGACGGTAACTCTCACCGGGCATGCGTGCTAGTGTGACCACCTTATACAAGGTACATAACCTCCACCAGAGGATGTATTGTTTGACGTCTTTCGGGTGCTAATTAACTCCCTTGTGTGTTGATTCTGCATGCGATGTCTGGGTCTCATTCTGTCTCTGATTCCTGTGCCCATCGTTTAACTCCATTCCCGTTAATGGGGACCCGTTAGTGGGGATGCTTCTTCGGTTCATTATACTCTTGTCGATTACGATCCGTACGAGGTTTGTGTTCGTTTTCTCTACTACCAAGATGATTGTATCGGACAATGCCGCTATGTAAGGCCATATCAGTAACGGTTTGTGACAACTTCGTTTTTGAACGTACTCACAGTACAAGGGCGAGGAACACGGCCAGATACATCGTCAGTCTATTGTAGGTCAGCAGTAAACCCCTTTTCCGTAGAGTATTCCCCTGCTGCAGTCTTTTTTTCTGAACTTTTATACCACACACACACACACACATATATGACGTTGCGCGCCTTCTGTTACTTCTGCTTTTATCTCAACACGTTTTCTAGTCCCTTTTTTTATTTATTTTTACTTTAGTTTAGTTTAGACACGCATCAACCGAAAAAGAACCCAAAAAGAAAAAGAAAAAGAAGAGAGAGAGAGAGAGGTGGGGGGGGGGGGGAGAAAAGGGAAAAAGCAAGACCACAAAATGAAGAAAGTGGGTTCGGGGCTACGATGCATGGATAAGTGATATGCAAAACAATGCCATCAGTGGAGATCAGACCCCTCCAAAAATGCGTTTCTGAGATAACGTAAGCACAGAAATAGTCTGAAGTTAGCATGAACGTCTCGTACGTATAACAAATCGTTAGGAAATCATTTAATGCTCCATCAGTTCAAACTGAAAGAAGTAACAAAAAAAGTCTGAAATAAGGATGACTGCTAACATAAGAAGTAACATATCAGCCATATCAGCCATTCATGACACACAAAAACAAAACAAATCAAAAAAGTAAATCCCTTATGATTTATAGACAAAATTGTAATGTGCTTTGTATGCAGTGATATGATGGACTGTTTAATTGATAGCTACTTACTTCCCCGCCCCTCCCGCCCCCCCCCCCTCCCCCCCCCTCTTCTGTCTGTCTCTCCCCATAGCAGTTTTCTGTCACAACCTATCCTATGTAACTGCCTCAGTATTTCGGTATCTGTTCCACCCCCGTGTTACTGCAGTAGCACGTAAAAGATCCCGGTCATTCTGCCAAAAGTGCAGGTGGCAGGTTACAGCTAAACACACATACACCCTACCTATGTGACTTTGAATGAAGATACACCGTAACCTGTTGCATGGTTGAATGGTGTACACAGAACTTGCGCCGAAACGGCTGCATTTCACGAGGCACCAGCCATGCAACATCCACAGAGCGCTACCAGTCACTATACCACTACCGTGGATATTAATAATACGCGCTGTAATAATAATAATAATAATGGAAATTTGTAAAGCGCCTACCCTGCGGCTCAAAGCGCTGAACAAGCATACACACATAATGTACATCGAGATGCGAAAAATTTTTTATATAAAAGGATACAGTCACTCATTCAGAATCACATGCGACATGTGCGCAGTGAGTCTGCTCGAGAGCAGAGAATAGCGTTATATAAAAGCTATGAATAATAATAATAATAATAATAAAAAGATGTGCATGAAGGTTTCGCTTTAAAGAACTGAGCGTTTGACATGACCTGATTGTCAGAGGTAGTTGTTCCATAAAAAGGCACCAGAGAAACTTGGCCTAGGCAAACTAAGATAACAGTTCCTAGAGTTGGAATAGCGTGAGGGAGGGCATATGTACATATGGGGCCTCATTGTTAAGGGCCATGTACACGAACAGACGCTTGCTGTATTCCATTTGTTTGTATAGGCTAAGTATCATCATTTTTTAAAAATCGGATCAGTAGTTATAATTGTATATGAAAATATTAATTTTACAGCTCTTCTGTGTAGAAAATTTAATCTCATTTTGAGAACATCGTACACACGACTGATGCATAATCAATGTGAGCTTTAATGCGGGCATTAAAGAACAGTTTCAAAACGGTGGTCGACCGAGAGAGAGAGAGAGAGAGAGAGAGAGAGACAGAGCAGAGAGACAGAGACAGACAGACAGACAGACAGACAGACAGACAGACAGACAGACAGACAGACAGACAGAGAGAGAGAGAGACAGACAGACAGACAGACAGACAGACAGACAGAGAAAGAGAGAGACAGAGACAGACAGACAGAGACAGAGACAGACAGACAGAGACAGACAGACAGAGACAGACAGACAGAGACAGAGACAGAGAGACAGAGACATACACACACACACACACACACACACACACACACACACACACACACACACACACACACACACACACACACACACACACACACACACACACACACACAGGAGTGAGCAGGAGGAGGGGGCAGAGAGACTTTGCATGAGCGAGGAGTAGAGCTGCTGTTGTTGTTGTTGTTGTTGATCGCTTCTGTATAGCTCTATTCTCCGCTCTCCAGCACTCACTGCACTCGCATGTGATACAACATGAGTGACTAGCTTTTTATAGCGCGTTTTTAAATATCCACCGAAGCGGTGTACTTACACCGCTGACATCAATTTAATTTATTTCTCTTTTTTTCTTTTCTTTTTTTCTTCAGATTTACTAATCTTACGCTCGAAATCGGGTCTCGGTATCTTTGAAAAGCCGGCATCTATATCTGCCCGGCGATCAGTGCCACCCTGTCCCCTGTTCTGGGTCGCAGTGTTCTCCACCTGTCGTAATGCCATGGGCCAGGGAATGTTGATTCATTTTATCAAGGAAACCGGAGGAAACTCATTCCTATTCTCCGTTGATCGGCCGGGGGAGAGAGAGAGAGAGAGAGAGAGAGAGAGAGAGAGAGAGAGAGAGAGAGAGAGAGAGAATGATGATTGAATAATGAATTTATTTTACGAGGGTAGTGGAGAAGACTCGAGGTCTTTTTACATCCAGCCCTCGCCCATGAGGGAAACTACTATTAACTAAGGATACAATGAGCTACAGTATGTTGAGTACATGTACATTCATACAAACCATGTTGAAATGGACATCAGTAAACCGAGAAACAAGTCGACAATGATCATTAAAAAATATATATATATATACATATAAAAATTAGCGTGATCTGGGGTAAACACATACACGCGCGCACGCATATAAGATTAAGAACATGTTTGTCATCGACACAGAGAGAATACGAATACGAAAGTTTAATTGTTTAGGCCACAGACCCATTACAATATGGAGGAAGGGGGAGGGGGTTACACAAAATAGTTATGCAACAGTTATCCAATCATTAAAAAAAACTAAACCGAATCCAGGGTGCAATAGTTCACATGTGCCATGGAGACCATGTCACAAAAGCAACACCAGTCACTTCAGTAGCGAGATGCCACACCGCACTAATTTCATCACTGAGTTTCAAACAGCGTGAAAATATTGCCGAGCAACTGTGGTGACGGTAAGAAGACAACACGAGAGGAATTCCAGCTCTTCTGTGTACTTGGATGTATCCTCCGAAGCCCAGTTTGTGACGACGAACACTGCCTCATTTTCAAGGGCAGTCATCTTTCTGCAATTCTGTTTGACGAACCAGTGTTGCAAAATGCGTTTCTTCACGTCGAACTGGAAAATGAAATCATCTGACTCACACACCAAAGTTTCTCGGTTCCAACATCTATGAAGCGCTACTTTCTCGATCGTTTTGTTTTTGATAGGTTTGTGATGCGTCGCTGAACAGACTTGTCACTCAGACCACTCAACTTGCCTCTGATCACACCAGGATGTAGCTCTTCGTGAAACGCTGCGTATCCCCTGTCATTTGTATGGTTGCAATATTCATCACTAAAACTGACACTTGTATCGGGCGATTTGTTTTCTGCTAATGAAAGCTCAGTCACACTTGCCTCAGACAAATAATCAAACTTTTCACTGGTTTTTATCTGTCCTGTCTGTGTGTCACTCAAGCCAAGCACGGTTTCAGTGGGTACAGAAACAGACTCGCATTTGCTTGTCATGTCAACACTGTCACTGACATCCCCACTCTTTGCACGTGCTTGTCTGTCTTCCAACAGGCTGTGTTGTGAACTCTCTGTGTTCTTGCTTTGTTGACTCACTTTGTCGGCAGTAGGCAAAAATTCAACATAATTTTCTCGAAATTCACTTGCCTGTTTAGGTCCTTGTTGTTGATCATTATTCGTTTGGGGCTGTTGGTGCTCCATTGCTGCTATCCTCTCCTCTGCTCTCTTCTTGTCTCGCAACACTTGTCTCGGGGACTTCTTTCTGTAGTGGACGGTACGTAGGCTTAATGGCTGACTGTTAATGTCGGAGCTCTGGGCTGTCAACCGGAGAATGAACACGGTGCTGTTGTTGCGGTCTCCGGTGATTTTCCACGAAGACACGACGTTTTTCTGTAGCAGGGCATCAAGAGTGATTTATGTTGCAACTGGTAGTCCACTCTCGACACAGAGAGACAGAGAGAGAGGAGGAGTAGGGGGCAAAGAGAACATATCACTGATACAAGTACTGTAGGTCTGACTGAACCCACTTTCTTCATTTTATGGGGGTTTTTTCTTCTTTTTTTTCTTTTTGCCCGCCCCCCTCCCATCCGTGCCCACCTGCACCCACTAACCCACCCACCCACACACGCACACACGCACGCACGCACGCACGCACCCACCTACCCACCCACACACACACACACACACCCTACCCTCCTTTTTTCTTTCGGCTTTTTTCTTTCTTTCTTTCTTTTTCCCCCTTGGGAGTGACGCGTGTCTTAACTGTAGAAAAGAAGAAGAAAAAAAAGAAAAGATAACGTGTTCAGATACAGACAAAAATACTAGGCGGCGTGTAGCGTCCTGCGTGTGTGGTATAAAAGTTCAGAAAAAAGGAATTCGGTGGGGAAATACTCGACGGAAAGAGGTTTACTACCGACATACAATAGACTGACGATGTATCTGGCCGTGTTCCTCACCCTTGTACTGTGAGTACATCGAAAAACAAAAACAAACTCGATACAGTTATATGGCCTAAATATAATTATATGCCATATAACGGTGACGAATATACTATACGGCTGAAATCGCTCAATAACAACAACAACAACAGCAATAATAATAATAATAACATTCAAGCTATTGAATGCAGGATCCAACTGAAGAGTTATAACTACTCAGTTTCATGAAAAGTTGAACGTTTGACAAGTTTGGAACTACTCAATTTTTAATGTTGACCGTTTGTCAACTTTGGAACTACTCGGTTTTATGAAATGTTGACCGTTTGACAAATTTGGAACTGCTCAGTTTTATAAAATATTGAACGTTTGACAAATTTGGAACCACTCAGTTTTATGAAATGTTGAACATTTGTCAAGTTGGAACTATTCAATTTTATGAAATGTTGGACGTTTGTCAAGTTTGGAACTACTCGGTATTATGAAATGTTGACCGTTTGTCAAGTTTGGAACCACACAGTTTTTAATGTTGACCGTTTGTCAAGTTTGGAACCACACAGTTTTATGAAATGTTGAACGTTTGTCAAGTTTGGAATTACTCAGGTTTATGAAATGTTGAACGTTTGTCAAGTTTGGAATTACTCAGGTTTATGAAATGTTGACCGTTTGTCAAGTTTGGAACTACTCAGTTTTATGAAATGCCGAACGTTTGTCAAGTTTGGAACTACTCAGTTTTATGAAATGCCGAACGTTTGTCAAGTTTGGAATTACTCAGGTTTATGAAATGTTGACCGTTTGTCAAGTTTGGAACTACTCAGTTTTATGAAATGTTGAACGTTTGTCGAGTTTGGAACTACTCAGTTTTATAAAATGTTGAACGTTTGTCAAGTTTGGAGCTACTCAGTTTTTAATGTTGAACGTTTGTCAAGTTTGGAGCTACTCAGTTTTTAATGTTGATCGTTTGTCAAGTTTGGAACTACTCCGTTTTATAAAATGTTGAACGTTTGTCGAGTTTGGAACTACTCAGTTTTATGAAATGTTGAACATTTGTCAAGTTTGGAACCACTTAGTTTTATGAAATGTTGAACGTTTGTCGAGTTTGGAACTACTCAGTTTTATAAAATGTTGAACGTTGAATGTTGAACGTTTGGAGCTACTCAGTTTTTAATGTTGATCGTTTGTCAAGTTTGGAACTACTCCGTTTTATAAAATGTTGAACGTTTGTCGAGTTTGGAACTACTCAGTTTTATGAAATGTTGAACATTTGTCAAGTTTGGAACCACTTAGTTTTTTGAAATGTTGAACGTTTGTCGAGTTTGGAACTACTCAGTTTTATAAAATGTTGAACGTTGAATGTTGAACGTTTGGAGCTACTCAGTTTTTAATGTTGATCGTTTGTCAAGTTTGGAACTACTCCGTTTTATAAAATGTTGAATGTTTGTCGAGTTTGGAACTACTCAGTTTTACGAAATGTTGAATATTTGTCAAGTTTGGAACCACTTAGTTTTATGAAATGTTGAACGTTTGTCAAGTTTGGAACTACTCAGTTTCTAATAAACGATCAAGTTTCGAACTACTCTGTTTTATAAAATGTTGAACGTTTGCCGAGTTTGGAACTACTCAGTTTTATGAAAAAGTGTGCTGAATGTGGAGTATGCATATTATGCAGTGAGGGTTTCAAGCTTGTGTTTCAGGCTCGGTACGAACGGTGCCCGGGCTCTTCAGGGTGCCATCTGTCACAGCAACCGACTGCAGCATACGGAGGATGAAGTTATTAACAATGTAACTGTCTTCTTTCTTACCTAAACAAACAAACAAACAATATAACCGATTGCAGCATACAGAGGTCTAAGTTATTAACCATGTTATAGTCATCTTCATAACAAAGAAACAAACAAAGAAACAATAAAACTGCCTGCAGCATACAGAGGTTGAAGTTATTAACCATGTTATAGTCATCTTCCTTACCTAAACAAAGAAACAAACAGATAAACAATATAACCGACTGCAGCATACAGAGGTCTAAGTTATTAACCATGTTATAGTCATCTTCCTTACCTAAACAAAGAAACAAACACATAAACAATATAACTGCCTGCAGCATACAGAGGTCTAAGTTATTAACCATGTTATAGTCATCTTCCTTACCTAAACAAAGAAACAAACAAATAAACAATAAAACTGCCTGCAGCATACAGAGGTCTAAGTTATTAACAATGTTATAGTCATCTTCCTTACCTAAACAAAGAAACAAACAGATAACCAATATAACTGCCTGCAGCATACAGAGGTCTAAGTTATTAACCATGTTATAGTCAACTTCTTTACCTAAACAAAGAAACAAACAAATAAACAATATAACTGCCTGCAGCATACAGAGGTTGAAGTTATTAACCATGTTATAGTCACCTTCCTTACCTAAACAAAGAAACAAACAAATAAACAATAAAACTGCCTGCAGCTTACGTAGGACGAAGTTATGAGCCATGTAACTGTCTTCTTCCCTACTTGAACAAACAAACAAACAGTATAACTGCCAGCAGCATAATAACGTCTAATAACAACGTAAAAATCTTCTCCCTTTCCTAAACAAACAACAACAAAAATCTATATAAATGCCTGCAGCATGCAGAGGATAAAGATATTAACAATGTAACAGTCTTCTTCCTTACCTAAAAAAAAAAAAAAAAAAAAAAAAAAAAATTATAAGTGCCTGTAGCATACAGAGGACGACGTTATTAACCATGTGATAGTCATCTTCCTTACCTAAAAAAAAAACTAACAAACAATCTAACTGCCTACAGCATACAGAGTATGAAGTTATTAACCATGTACTAGTCATCTTCATTACCTAAAAAACAAAAACAAACAATCAATCAATATAAGTGCCTGCAGCATACAGAGGACAAAGTTATTAACAATGTAACAGTCTTCTTCCTTACCTAAAAAACAACAACAAACAAACAAACAATATAAGTGCCTGTAGCATATAGAGGACGAAGTTATTAACCATGTGATAGTCATCTTCCTTACCTAAAAAACAACAACAAACAAACAATCAATATAACTGCCTGCAGCATACAGAGGACAAAGTTATTAACAATGTAAACAGTCTTCTTCCTTACCTAAAAACAACAACAACAACAAAAACAATATAAGTGCCTGTAGCATATAGAGGACAAAGTTATTAACCATGTACTAGTCATCTTCCTTACCTAAAAAAAAACAAAAAACAAAAAAACAATATAAGTGCCTGTAGCACGCAGAGGACGAAGTTATTAACAATGTAACAGTCTTCTTCCTGACCTAAAAACAACAACAACAAAGACAAACAATATAAGTGCCTGTAGCATATAGAGGACGAAGTTATTAACCATGTGATAGTCATCTTCCTTACCTAAAAAACAACAACAAACAATCAATCAATATAAGTGCCTGCAGCATACAGAGGACGAAGTTATTAACCATGTACTAGTCTTCTTCCTTACCTAAAAAAACAAACAACAAACAAACAATATAAGTGCCTGCAGCATACAGAGGACAAAGTTATTAACAATGTAACAGTCTTCTTCCTTACCTAAAAAACAACAACAACAAAAACAAACAATATAAGTGCCTGCAGCATACAGAGGACGAAGTTATTAACCATGTGATAGTCATCTTCCTTACGTAAACAAACAAACAAACAATATAACTGCCTGCAGCATACGGACTACGAAGTTACTAACCATGTAACATTCTTCTTCCTTACCTTAAAAAAACAACAACAAGAAAACAATATAAGTGCCTGTAGCATACAGAGGATGACATTATTAACCATAATATTATAATGGTGTTCTTCATTTATACCTACACAAAGAAACAAAGGGCAAATATGTAGCAGCAGCAGCAGCAGCAACAACAACAACGACAACAGAAATAGTGCTTCAGTGTTTAACTACCAATAATTATGCGAAGGGGGGTATGCTAGTTTTGCCAAGAAAGCAGGAGAAACTGTCCGTGTTCTGTAATCTCCTTCGATTTCCAATTGGCGCTGGATCTTTTACAGGCGCAGGGTCAAAAATACTTTTCGCCCTAAACCGGAAGGACGTGACGTAATTCAGTCTGTTTTATACGCATGGATAGGCAAAACATGCTGCGCGCGCGCGCAATCACACACACACACACACACACACACACACACACACACACACACACACACACACACACACACACACACACACACACAACACACACACACACACACACACACACACACACACACACACACACACACACAAACACACACACGCACGCACGCACGTGCGCATGCACGCACGCACGCACGCACACACACATATACATACGTACACACACACACACATATATACATACACTCTCTCTCTCTCTCTCTCTCTCTCTCTCTCTCTCTCTCTCTCTCTCTCTCTCTCTCTCTCTCTCTCTCTCTCTCTCTCTCTCTCTCTCTCTCTCTCTCTCTCTCTCTCTCTCTCTCTCTCTGCTGAGTTGATTGGCTAACCTTAAATGGTAAATTGTTTGATTTCTTTCTTGTTAACTGACTGATCGATTAAATATTTAATTAGTTAGTCGATTAGGTCAATGATAGAGTGATCTGTCGATTGATTGAGCTTTTGGTTCGTTCACCAGGTGGCGAACGCTATGGACTCAAACTCCGATACCCGGATTTCGAGAGTAGAGGTGCTTGTCTTCTTTGCTGATCTCATGGGCATTCACCGTTAGTAGATTTTATTCTGGCCATCCTGTTACCGCTAACATTGACGATATAATGCCTTGTTTTGAGTGTGAGTTTCTGGTGTGTTCATATTTGAAATAAATATGATTCTGACAATGATAACAAACAACGCGACAAAGAACCAAATATAACAGTGATAATTCATACAGCAGATTGAGAAGAAAGAAAAGAAAGAAAAAAAGATTAATACAAGTTGGCAACTGAATTTTAATGTTCTGCCGACTGTTGATTTA
>JABMCL010000204.1:135000-177500 GCA_018857735.1 Alviniconcha marisindica | reverse complement strand
AGGTGCCCAACTTTTGTAACCTTATGAATATGACCTCAGAACCCAAGGATGTAATTTGTAAAGCTTGCTTGGTTTATTGTACTTCTTCTTGATTTGTTTTGATTCAAGCAACACAACAAAAATCTCTTTTTTTGTTGTTTGTTTTTTTACTCGTGTGTTTTTTGTTGTTTTTTGTTTGTTTGTTTCTTTAGTTTTACCACAGCTTTGTGTTTGGGTGCTTGTTCTTGTCTAAATATGACATGCTGTAGTAATGTATTATTACTAACATTAGTACTTACGTACCTGCTTAAATAATAAATATTATAAGTAAGGAATGTATTGTGTGAATGTGACTTTGCTTTCTATTCAGTATTCTAGCCCCCAGGGGCAAAAAGCTTAATAAACATCTTAAAACCTTGAATTGAGTAGGTTAGCCATGGCACCAGACTATATCAACTGGTCTGTGATCATTTCAGATTTTAGTCTTCCAATAACCAAAGACTGACACTGCAGCCAGTCTCTGTGTGTAAAAATATGACAGACTGTATGAGACTTCTCCAACACTTCGACCACAAAACCCATGGCTGATTCCACTGTTTCACACTTTGGCCCTCACATCTGCAACAATCTCCCCCAAGACATCAGGCACTCTTCTAGTTCTACTCTCTCTTCCTTCAAAAGCAAAATCAAGACATTTCTGTTATGAGAATATTTTAGCTAAGCAACATTGACCTTCACCCCTATCATAGTATCAGTCTACAGGTACAGTGTGTGTGTGTGTGTGTGTGTGTGTGTGTGCGCGCGCGCGCATGCATCTTGCACATATAGTTATACTTGAACCCTTGTTGATGTCTGCATAAGGTGTTGGCTTTTGTTAAATTGCTGATAACGCTTCCCATGTCAGTGTACATTATGTGGGTTATGTTTGTTCAGCACTTCAAGTTCAAGCTGTTGGGTAGGTGCTTTACAAATTTCCAATTTCCATTCCTTAATTAGTGTCATTGTCAGCACTGGCACAAATACTGTCATATAAAATTGATCTATACATGGATTCATGAATATTAATTATTATTATTTTTTTTGTGTGTGTGTGTTGTTGTTGAAGTAGTTTTTTTTCCATGTTTGACTTTTGGTCTCCTCTGGTTGCAGATTAAATTCAGCATTTCAGGCTATCGCTATCACACTATCAGATTTGTCTGTTCTGAATGGACAGTAGAGGAGAGGATCTCTGACTCTGCGTCTGCCGTCAGCATGAAGCTGTGCAGCAAAGTGCCCGCCATTCACATCTTTGCAGTCATTTTAGGATCACTGGAAATTGTGCTGTTTGGGGGTAAAATCTCTTTTGGATTTTGTTTTGTGCCTGTGAAGGGGGCAATGGGTGAGGGGCTGGGTGGTGGGGGGTTGTGGGGGGGGTTGGAGGGGAGGGGGGGGGGGAGATGGTGGCAGATGTAGAACTAGGGTGGTGTAGTGTGGTGTCAAGTTGAAGTTCGTTTTAACTAATCTGAGGGGTGGGTGGAGGTGTGGTTGGGGGGTGGGGTGGAGGGGGGGGGAGGAGGGGCCAGAGGGTAGTGGAGTGAGGGGAATGGAGAGTGTGAATGTGTGTGTGTGTGTGTGTGTGTGTGTGTGTGTATACATACATAATATGTCCTTGCATGCGTGCATGCATGTGCGTGTGAGAGAGACCAACATGCATGCAGGGTTTAAATGAACAAATCTGTTCATTATTATCATCATTTGCATGAAATCAGCTTGTCTTCCATGATTTGCAGGAGTTAAATGTACAGCTCTTTGAATTACTATCATCATTTGTATGAAATCTGCTGATCTTTCCTTGACTGACAGTGGCAGGGGTTAAACGGACAGATCTTTAAAAATTATCATCGCTTGTGTGAAATCTGCTGATCTTTCCTCGATTGGCAGGTGTGATATTTGGCTGGCACTCAGTTGTCTACATCTACAAGGACACAGGGTACTTCTCCAATCACTGCCGAGGTCCAGAAACCCACCTAGATACCGTTATAGACAACATCACCTGGAACCACCACACCCCCGGCCCTGGCCACGCCACGTTCACCTCACCCCAAGCCTCCCTGAACCCAAACGACACAATCAGCAGCAGCAGCAGCATCAGCACCACAAACTCCACTCCCAGAATAGCAGGGTCCAACTCAAGCATTGCAACTCCTGCCTATTATGAAACAGGGAATTTGAATGAGGATCAAAACAGCGTTCATTTCGACAGACTCTCTTGCGAAGAGCAAATACAGGTTCGTTCAAAGGAAGGGGCGTTGCAGACATGCAAGCCCCAGGATGAGCAGTTCAACCTGGTCTTCAGCCTGGCCACAGGGGTCAACGGCATCCTGTCCTTCCCCAGCGGTATTCTGTATGACCGACTTGGCACGCGCATCTCTCGCATCTTCTCCATGTAAGTTTGTTGTACTTCGTTAAGGCAGTTCTTAAAGGACCTATCCTTGAAAACTTCTTGTGTTACACATCTCTTGCATCTTCTCCATGTAAATTTGTTGTACTTTGTTAAGGCAGTTCTTAAAGGACCTATCCTTCTGAACTTCTCTTGTTGCACATCTCTCACATCTTTTCCATGTAAGGTGTACTAAATTAAGGCAGTTCTGAAAGGGACTGTCCTTCTAAACTTCTCAAGAGCTTGGAGCAGGTTAAACAAACGTGATCCGCACTAAAAGTTTTGTGATTGAACATGCCATCGATTTTCATTTTGTGTAATATTAATAACAATTTTATAAATTCTTGTTTCACGACTTCATTACCCTATTTTACATTCATTTCCTGTGCTTCATTTGTTTTTTGGAACAAACATTCATCATTTCGGTCACAGTTATTTTTACATGGATTTTTCGGGTGGGGGGGTAACAGTTTTTAACTGCTTTAACTAGTGTAATGACATATTTTATAATTTATAAATTAAAAAACTTACATGGATCTCCTAATGTTTCCCTTCCATTCTCTAGTATTTCCTGATCCCATCCTTTCCTTCCATTTTAAGCATTTACTTCTTTTTTTTGGATAGATAGACAGCTGTAAACAGACAGAGCAGATAGATACTTAGGTAGGTAGGTAGGCACATAGAGATGTAGAGTGGGGGGGACATAAAGTAATAAACTTTATAGATTTATGTAATATGTTTATGTGTGTGTGTGTGTGGGGGGGGGGTAAGAGTTTTTAACTGCTTTAAGTGTAATGACATATAATTTATATAAATTATAAATTAAAAAAACTTACATGGATCTCCTAATGTTTCCCCTCTAGTATTTCCTGATTCCGTCCATTCCTCCCATTTTAAGCATTTACTTTATTTTGGATAGATAGACAGCTGTAAACAGACAGAGCAGATAGAAATGCAGATAGATACTTAGGTAGGTAGGTAGGCACATATAGATGTGGGGGGTTATAGATTTATGTAATATGTTTATGTGTAATATATTTTAAACAGAATCATTGTTTCTTTGCAGAGTCAGTTTTCTGATGGGCCAGTTCTGTCTAATCTTTGCATCACCATGTGAGTACTGGTTGCCTAGCATGTTTATCTTTCAGTACACTGTATTCTGAAGCTTAGGTTACCCATGCATAATAGAAGACAAAAAATAAATAAATCAGTTTGTCATTTCACTTTACAGTATTACTATTAGGCTGTATATATGTACATTGATTTTAATGAATTGTTGTTACAATGTTTGTTTGCACTTATTCACACTTTTATTGGTTTTAAACTGTTTTCTCTTGTTTTTGGTTTTGTAGTGTGTGTGTGTGTGTGTGTGTGTGTGTGAGTGTGTGTGTGTGTGTGTGTGTGTGTGTGTGTGTGTGTGTGTGTGTGCTCATGTGTGTGTGTGTGTGTGTGTGTGTGCATTTATGTGTGTGTGTGCATTCATGTGTGTGTGTGTGTGTGGTGTGTGTGTGTGTGTGCATTCATGTGTATGTGTGTGTGTGTGCATTCATGTGTATGTGCATGCATGTGTATGTGCCTGCATGTGTATAACATGTGCATGCATGTGTTTGTGCTGTGTGTGTGTGTGTGCGTGTGTGTGTGTGTGTGTGTGTGTGTGTGCATGTGAGCATGTGTGTACATATGTGTGTGTGTGTGTATAATGTAGGTCTTGCTGTTTGATGTGTGTGTGTGTGTATAATGTAGGTCTTGCTGTTTGATGTGTGTGTGTGTGTGTGTGTGTATAATGTAGGTCTTGCTGTTTGGTTTCTTTTGATTTGAGTTACTGGTACAAGAGCCATAGCCATTGTGATGGCCATTTTCTGCTTGTGGTGTCTCGATGTGTATGTAGTTTCTATTTAAATTATATGCATTATCCCAAGCATATTTTTTTAAATAGTTTGCACTTTACAAGTGTTTTATTATTGCTATGAACTGTGTTTTTGACAGAGTGTTGTGCTGATGATGCTTAATAGTTACAACTAATACAAAAAGAATTTAAAAAACATAATGATTTCAGTGAATCTTAAGGGATCCAATCTTGGCACAGTGGCTGTTCAGTTGTCATTTGTCTCATTTTTAATTTAGTCATTGCCATGAACACTGTTTCTGACAGAATGTTGTGCTTATGAGTTAAAAAGAAGAAGAAGAAGAAGAAGAAGAAGAAAATAGCCTTATATTGTTGATAGTTTCAGCAAATCCATAGGGATCTATAATCTTGGCACAGTGCCTGTTCATTTGTCTCATTTTTCATTGATAGTCTTCATTGCCATGAACACTGTTTTTGACAGAATGTTGTGCTGATGAGTATAGAAAAAAGAAACGAAAAAAAGAAGCCCTTTGTTATTGATAGTTTCAGTGAAACCATAGGGGTCTAATCTTGGCACAGTGTCTGTTCATTTATCTCATTTTTTATTCCTAGTCTTTCAGTACCATGCACAGTGTTTTTGACAGAATGTTGTGCTAATGAGTTAAAAAAGAAAAAAGAAAAAAAAACACCAATATTATTGGTAGTTTAGCAAAACCATAGGGATCTAATCTTGGCACAGTGCCTGTTCATTTGTCTCATTTTTCATTCAAAGTCTTTCAATGCCATGAACAGTGTTTTTGACAGAATGTTGTGCTGATGACGCTAGATGGCTTAATTTTATATATATATATATATATTCATATGTGTTTGTTTCAGCGAACCCCTATTTGCTGTATCCTGGTTTTATTGGACTGGTGTATGGGGGATATCAGATTCTCCTCACCAACCTTCAGCTGAGCTGCCTGATTCCTTCCCTTCGCTCAACCATCATGTCTCTGTATTCGGGATCTTACGACACCAGCTCGTCTGTATTCCTACTCTTCAAAGTGAGTTGAACTTCAACTCAAACTCGAAAACTTTAATATTCAAGGATAGTAGCATTAGGTCCATTTGGACCTATCTGACAGACAGTTCTTGCTATACTACAAACACAAATAAACATGACAGTACCACAAACATATATTATAAGCACGATTAAGTAATTGATTAATGCAGTTTCACAGAATGAGCGCAATGAGTTTGTGTCTGTCAGCATCTGTATTAGTTCAGTATAGTATTTCAGTGCAACAGGTTTAACTTGTGTTAGAGAATGGTGCTTTATAAGAACTATATTATTATTATGCTGCCTTTTACCTTGTGTGTATTTGTACTGTGTACTCTTTTCAGGACTATATGGTTAACTCATGTTAGAAAAAGGCGCTTTATAAGTACTATCTATTATTATTATGCTGCCTTTTACCTTGTGTGTATTCGTACTGTGTACTCTGGATGTGACACTTATGTTTAGGAATGTTTTGACTGGGGAATTGGTTAAAGCAGTAAAGTAGCAAACCCAGCAGTGTGTGGAGTTTGGGGTGGGGGTGAGTGCATGCATGTGTGTGTGCGTGCGTGTGTGAAGGAGGAGGAGGCAAAAGAGAATATGTGTGTGGTGTGTATTATATGTCTGTGTGTGTACATGGGTTGAAGGGGGGAGAGCAAGTGTGTGTATTTATTTTTGCATGTGTGGTGTGTGTGTCTGAGAGAGAATGAGAGAGAGAGAGAGAGGTTTGGAGGGAGGGAGCAAGAGAGAGTGTGTGCCTGTGTGTTTACTAGAGCTCTGTATGTGTATCATCTGTATGCATACTTGAACTCTTTGTGCAAGCTTCAACTCTTGTGTGTGTGTGTGTGTTTGTGTTGTATGTGTATGTGTGCATGATGTGCATGCATGTGTGCATGCTTACATTCATGTGTGTACACATGCCTGTGTGCAATATTATCACAGTCCCTCCTACATCAGCATGAACCCTTTCATCCCTCTGCTCACATTTCTTTTCTGTGAATTCAGTTTACAGTCATGGTTCACATTCAGTCTTTGGCATAATTATTTTTTTTCCTTCTTCTTCTTCAGACTGCACACGAAGGAGGCGTTTCCATCAACACATCCTTTGCCGTTCATTTGACACTGTATTGCATCATCTTCATCAGCAGCACCTTCCTGTTGCTACCCAAGGGCCGCATACCCTTTCCGCTCTTCCCTGGCTTCCAGCTCCGCTGCTCTGTGTGCGAGAAATTCTGCGGGTGCAAATGCTCGGCAGCTGATAAATCAAACGGTGATGGCAGTGAATGGAGGATGGACCCCAATGGAAGCATCATTTTGAGCAGACAGCTTGCCACATCCACTGACAGTTTAGAAGCTGAGAGAGATGCTTCAGCGGGTGGCTTAGAAGCTGAGAAAGACGCAGCTGAGATGCCGTTGGCTTCTGTAGTGGACACAAAGGAAGAAGATGAAAATGGAGACTGCTGGGTCGCTGATTACAGCAGAGAGATCTCAGAGGTTGACAACGTGGACTCAGCTTCACCTAGAGATGGCAAAAACGTATTAAAAGATGCAAAGAATTCTGATCCCAGTGCCCCGGAGGGGGAGAGCATGCTGCAAAGGAAATCGAGCGACGAAGGGACAAAAACGTTCCGTCAGGTGGCGCTGTCCCCGCTGTTCCTGACTGACTTGCTGTGGATAAGCTTTCAGCGGCTGCGTAGCTGGATCTTCGTGGGCATGTTCAACCCCTGGATCACCCGCATGGCCTGCGGTGACAAGGCGCTAGGTATGTAATTTAACCCCTTCACTGCCCCAGCGCGTAAAATTTCCGGGCTGAATGATGAATGGACACACCTGCAAATATATTTTCCCATCCTGTAACGTCTATTTTCAGTGCTATGCGTTTTGATGAAAATCCTTTCACATGCCAGTGTGAAAACGAAGACAAAAAGGCTTAAGGGTTTCAAATTTCTCGCTTTTGTTGGTCGTTTTCAAATGACATCATGGCAGTGAAGGGGTTAGTTTGTTGCTTGGTTACACTTGTTTCACGCCATTTTGTCCCCGAAGCGTTACTGCCAGGGTCCAAGATCTCAGGAGGTGGGGAAAGAGGGTGGCTGTACCTAACGCTAATGCTGTCACCACCAGAATATCTCCCGCGTTAGGATGGGCAGCAGTGAGAGCCATTTTAACATTTTGTTAAGAGTGAGGGACAAAGTCACAAGACGGTATCCACAGACAACAACTTAAGAAGAGAGAGGAGAGCTGAAGCAGAATCAAACGGAGGTCTTTTTGCTTACCAGTGTAACATCTTGCCGTTAGGCCGAACTGGCTCACAAACTGGGTAAATTAATTCCATGATGCGTTACGTCAGCAGAAAGCATATGGTTTATTAGGGACCATGATTATTGGTGAATTAATTACCTCATTGTGTTGGTCTAGGCTACTTATTTTGCAGTTAGTGAAGACGTTTTCAACCTTTTGTCATATCTTGGTCAATAGTTTGCGTGTTTGTTCAGTGAGGAGAACTTTCAACCTTTAAAAAGAAAAATATAAAAATCTCCTTGTGATGAAGTACACCTCCTTCACTGATGCGCAAACCACCATGATGTTGTCAGAGGGTAAAACTGAAACAGTAATCTCTGTTCTTGATCTATTGTAGTGTAACCATCACCCAACCCTGACGTTTTGATATTAATGGGACTGACCTGCATTTAATAGTGTGTAATTATTCATCCTGTTTCCACAAGACTCAAGATGTCTCATGATCAGTGATTTTATTTTTCTTCTCTTGCGCAAGGAGGGGAGAGAATTTGAGTTTGCATTGCATGAATGATACTTGGAAAGGGAGATTATCTTGTTATTATAGTGCACATGTCGGGTGCACATGCAGTAAAACAAGAATTAAAAACAGTCTTGGTGATCGCTGATTATTACTCAGCTGTGGGCCTGTGGAATATCATTATCACTAGGCTGTTGGCTGTCAGTATTTCACCTCAGAAACTCAAACACCACTGTTCCAAGAGGCCTGTTTAGTGACTAGTCAGAGCTAGTGCCTGAGAATCCAGGTCAGCTATGCAGGTGCCCTTCACAGAGGCCCGTTTAATCAGAGCCAAGGCCCCAGAATCCAGGTCAGCTGTGCAGGTGCCCTTCACAGAGGCCCATTTAATCAGAGCCAAGGCCCCAGAATCTAGGTCAGCTGTGCAGGTGCCCTTCACAGAGGCCCGTTTAATCAGAGCCAAGGCCCCAGAATCTAGGTCAGCTATGCAGGTGCCCTTCACAGAGGCCTGTTTAATCAGAGCCAAGGCCCCAGAATCTAGGTCAGCTATGCAGGTGCCCTTCACAGAGGCCTCGTTTAATCAGAGCCAAGGCCCCAGAATCTAGGTCAGCTGTGCGGTGCCCTTCACGAGCTGTTTAATTTCATTATCCTAGGCTGTTCTGTCAGTTTTCAGCTAGTCAAGTCCACTTCCAGAGGCCTGTTTAATCAGAGCCAAGGCCCAGAATCTAGGTCAGCTATGCAGGTGCCCTTCACAGAGGCCCGTTTAATCAGAGCCAAGGCCCCAGAATCAGGTCAGCTGTGCAGGTGCCCTTCACAGAGGCCCATTTAATCAGAGCCAAGGCCCCAGAATCTAGGTCAGCTGTGCAGGTGCCCTTCACAGAGGCCTGTTTAATCAGAGCCAAGGCCCCAGAATCTAGGTCAGCTATGCAGGTGCCCTTCACAGAGGCCCGTTTAATCAGAGCCAAGGCCCCAGAATCTAGGTCAGCTATGCAGGTGCCCTTCACAGAGGCTCTTTTAATCAGAGCCAAGGCCCCAGAATCTAGGTCAGCTATGCAGGTGCCCTTCACAGAGGCTCGTTTAATCAGAGCCAAGGCCCCAGAATCTAGGTCAGCTATGCAGGTGCCCTTCACAGAGGCCTGTTTAATCAGAGCCAAGGCCCCAGAATCTAGGTCAGCTATGCAGGTGCCCTTCACAGAGGCCTGTTTAATCAGAGCCAAGGCCCCAGACTCTAGGTCAGCTATGCAGCTACCGCCCTGTTGTGTTATCTGATAGCTGAATGGTCCTGCTATGGACACGCTGTTGCTGCTGCCGGTAGTTAATTATAGTAGCTGTCTTTAGCCCCTTCCTTCCCCAGCGCCATTTCACCACAGAGCTGTACAGCAGGCCATTTATAAAGTTCTTATTCTGAAGTTTACACAGACACCAAAAACAAATGTGCTCGATACAGTAGCTTCAGTTTTCATGCAGCAACAAGAGTATCTTATGCAAAATCACACATGACATCAAACTGTGCATGGTGCACACTCACAAAAGTATGAAACATATATATATATATATATATATATATATATATATATATATATATACAACACTGTGAGGCGCATGGACTTTTTTTTAAACAAAACAGCATGCATCGCAACATGATACAGTGGCAGCAAAATGATGTACATCACAATGTCAATATATCCACTACAGGACACATTCATTTAATATCTGGCTCAGGCCTCCAGAAAACTAACAAGGGCACTACAGCACAACTAACACTACAGCACAACTAGCTATTACTGTTAGGAAGAGTAATCAGCCAAGTGAAAAATCAGAGGGCAGGAGCTATCACTGACCAGTGCCGGTGCTGACCTGGATTCCACTGACAGAGCAGATGTGTTGGGAGCTAAAAATAGCTCACTGGCGTAAGTAGCTAAAAGCTTCTGATGAACAGGCTTTTTTTTTTCTTTTTTTTCTCTTTCTGTTTTTTAAAAGCTTTATCCAATAACTGAGTGTGACCAGATTTTAACATCTTGTTCAGCTGTTGTTAGGGAGGGAAGTTTTGTTGGTCAGATGTTGTTGTTGTTGTTTTTTTGTTTGTTTTTCTTCTTTTTTTCTTTTACTGCTCATAATTACTTTGAGCAATGATTTTAAAACTCTGTTGCAGTTAGTCACTACACATCGGTCTACGCAGGCCTACAGTTCTTTGGGATCCTGACCGCACCGCTTAGTGGTCGACTGATGGACAGAAAGATCAAAGGTGCAGAGAAGTACAGTCATCCCAGATATGGTGAGTGTTTTTGCGATAGTCTCATGACCTGCATAGTCTCTGCATTTACTTGTGGTAGTCTCATGAACTGAGCCTCTACCCTTGCAGCTTACGCTATGACTGGGAGTTAAGAAGTGCCTAGTAACACAGAGAATGAATATTTGTTCCGAATGACAAGGCTGTTTCAGAACATCTTTATGTAACACAGAGAATAAAAAATTCTTCCGAATGACAAAGCTGTTTGTTTCAGAACGTCTTCATGCCTCCATCGCGTCATTTGTTTCAGAACGACTTCATGCCTCCATTGCATCATTTGTGCTGAACAGCTCGGTGTCTGTACTGCTGACGATCTGCACCATGATTCCAGTCCTGAAGCTGCAGTATCTGTCCTTTGTCTTACACTGCCTGCACCGCTCGTTCCTTTACGGACCAAACTCGGCTTTTGTAGCCAATGGGTAAGGCATGGGTTTGGCTCTCTGGCTCTTGTTGTCCGTTGTTTCTGATGATGATGGTGAAGAGATACTAGAATAATCAGTGGTGCAGAGCAAGAGCACTTGCGCTTGAAAGCCAAAGTTAAGCATGATCAAGTGTGGTGACCAAATGGGTGGGTGACCGTTACGTGCTAGGCTTTGCGCCCGCCCTGAGATTCCTCCAGAGTCAAATTCTGTGCAGCCTCCACAAAAGTCCTTCAGCTGAGACTATACACATCGAGGGCCCCCTGTGTGTAAACGCATGCGAAACGATCACATAAGCGTTCAGTGGATTATGGAAATGCCAAAATTATCTGGCATGCACGAAAAGTGTCAGAGGTCTTCAGAATCTTAAGCTGGACACTATATGGAAGAAGAAGAAAAAAGAAAAGAAGATGCTGCACATTTCCAGCTATTCTGAGCCCTGGTGTGGCCCACAAATCCAGTTCGGCATTTGTCTGTTCCTAGTGGGGGTAATGTGTGTGGGGGGGGGGGGGGGGTATACTCTTGTCGGGATACTCTGCAGATGGCTGAGTTGCTGTGGCTGACTTCCTTCTTTCAAGAACATCTCTGAAGCTGATTGCATGTTTGTTAACATTAGTTGATAGCACTGATGCCAGCTGCCTAGCTTGGAGAGAACTGATGGTCTCTTCAGTCTATATGCAGATATTTTGTATGAAGCAGTTTATTTATTAATGTAGCGATTTGTGAGTTACACAAAGAAATAAGAAATTGATGGTGATGAAATGACAGTCACTTTTGTACTGGGCGGTTCAGGCTGGGGTGTTAACTCCCTTGTCTTTTGGCCGGAATCACTTAAGTCCCACGGCTGCTTTTACTTCCGGTGCGTACTTTCTTCACAATGGAAGGCGGTGACAGTGAATTTGCGAATTTTACACTGCCAACTTTAAAGGCATTTTTGGAGGCCCGTAGTCAGAATGTGTCTGGCAACAAGCAATAACTTGTTGCTCGTGCTATAGGATGCCCCAAAATGCATTTTTTCCACGAACTTGCTGTCTTCTGGTCAGCCAAAAACCGGCGCAAAGACACTTTTCCCCACCCTCCATCCCCTTTCCCCGGTAATTTTTTGGCAACTGCAACAGCGGTGGCATTTGTATTCCTTCGCAATTCTAGTTCAGCTTCCATTGTTGTACACAGCGTGAAGCAACGCCTACTCAGAAATCGGCCCATAAGTGACGCTGCGACCTCTCGCGACTTCTTGCGCAAAAGATTACAAAGGGCGTTCACTCATGCGAACCAGCTTCACTGAACCGCCCAATAGTGCTATTCCCTACTCCTGACCAGACTTGCTGTGCTTTTTGTTAAATATGATTCTGCACGAGAAACTGTAGCTTTTGACAGCACTTTTTGAATATCCACCTAAGTGGTGTGCTTACAGCGATGTTTGGGAGTGAGAAACCTGAAATTAAGGATTTTTGATCTGCATTGATATTAGCATTAATTATGGAAAGCGACTTGTGAGTGATGGGTTGGAGGATTGGATGTACAGAATGGCGTAGAATTGGATGTACAGAATGGCGTAGGATTGGATGTACAGAATGGTGCCCCAACATAACAGCTGGCTTGAGACCTGCCACAGCCTAGTTCATGCCATGTCACTTGTGTTTGCATGCATGAGCATGGGCATTCATGCACATGTGTGTGTGTATGCGTGCACGCATGCGTGCATGTGTGTGTGAATTTAGACTGGAATGAAGTGGCAGTGAATATTCTAAAGATGGTGGTCTCAAGGGTGGCTTAAGTCAAGACTAAATATAATGATGGTCTCACCGTTAGTTCTCTCCTGAATGCACTCAGCTCTGAAAAAAATCTTGATAAAATTAATATTTGGTGAGGTTTTGTCTCAGTGCATTATTTCCCTCCCAATGAATTGTTTGTGCAGATACATATCAGTGACCGCACAAGACATTTTTCAGACCAGTGTGACATTTACAAGCAAATTAACAGCCAGTATGTCTGTCTGATTGCTGATTTTGTTTCATGCATATTATGCTGATCTTAATCGGTAAAATACCAGAAATTATCAGTTAACCCTGTATATATCAAACAATGCTATGTCACATACCTTTTAATTATGTTTCAGGTTTCCCCATGAGCATTTTGGCAAGTTGTTTGGTGTGACGTTAACAGTGTCTGCATTGTTCAGCATGCTGCAGTACCCGCTGTTTCTCATCATGCAAGGACCTCTTGGCGGAGATCCTTTAGCAGTAAGTTGGTCCCCTGCGATGTTTATGTTGTCTTTGTCTTGCTTCAAGTCACAGCTCAAGACTCACCTTTTGTCTGTCTCTTACGACTAACACTTCCAACTGTCTCCAGCCTGCCTCCAGGAAAGTGTGTGTGTGTGTGTGTGCATGTGTGTGTGTGTGTGTGTGTGTGTGTGTGTGTGCATGCATGTGTGTGTGTGTGTGTGTGTGTGCATGCATGTGTTTGTGTGTATGCATGCACACGCATGTGCATGTGTATGTGTGCATGTGCGCGTGCCTGTGTGTGTGTATGTGTGCATGCGAGTGTGTGTGTGCATACGTGTGTGTCTACAATGGGACTCGCCTTTTGTGTATGTGTTTGTGTGTATGCATGCACGCACATATGCATGTGTGTGTGTGTGTGCATGTGTGCGTGCCTGTGTGTGTGTGTGTGTGTGTATGCGAGTGCGTGTGTGCATGTGTGTGTGCATGCGAGTGCGTGTGTGCATGTGTTTGTGCATGCGTGCATGTCTGTGTGTCTACATTGGGACTCAGGCTGATGTTTGATGACAAATTTGTGTAAATATGTGTTTTGATGTCTTTGTGGTGTGTGCATGTATGTGTGTGTGTGTGTGTGTGTTGAGTATGTAATGTATGCACCTAGGGCGCATTTGAGAAAGGCACTCATAATAATAAATAAGTAATTATAAATATTTATACAGCATCAAAATCTTGTCCAACGAGACTGTTCTAAGCACATACATGGACACGCACATACACAGGCCTCCACACACAGGCGTATATTGACTATACACAGCTTAATTTACTGCCTACTTAAACAGTAACAAACAGAGTCTGCAAACTGCCAATATTTTGGGCCTGTAACAAGCCAACTCTCAATGCTGTGCATTCTGATGCAAATCCTTCCTCGTGCGACAGGTGAGAAAAAGGAAGGAAGAAAAAAGCTAAAGGATTTCACATTTTACTGCCCTGCCTAACTACGGCGTGCGTGCATGAACGGCAGTGAAGGGGTTAATGTCCTTTTGAAATATTACCTGCAGACTATGTTCCTCATAGAGTGCTGTCCTTCAAATGATGTTTCAGGTCAACGTGCTTCTGCTGGTACTGATGCTCATCTCCTACATCCACCCGATTTACATCTGGCGTTACCTCCAGAAAAAAGTGGCCACACATGCAGCATAGTTTCACCCTCCATCTGCTCTGTCTGCAAAGATGGATCCTGCGTTTTGCTGTCTCCCAAGGAAAGTGGCCATAGCTGTAACGTAATTTGACCACCCGTCTACTCTGTCTGCAAAGACGGATTCTGCATTTGCTGTCTCCCAAAGAAAGTGGCCATAGTTGTAACGCAATTTGACCCTCTGTCTGCTCTGTCCACAGAGATTCTGCATTTGCCGTCTCCCAAAGAGAGCAGCCATAGCTGTAACATGATTCCTCCCTTCATCCACTAAGCCTTGTAATATGTTCCATCTTCTGCTAAGGATCCATTTTCCTGGCTTTTCTCTGTAGAAAATTCTCCAATATCTTTCATTGAGAGACAGGATTTTGCGTGTGGCTTGTCTTGAGCTGCTTAGGAGGTGATGGCTGGTATGTGGCTTGCGCAGCTTACTGCCTTATGGCACTGGTATTTGCCATCGTGCATTTACAAGGTTCCCAGGGTCCTTACAGGTGCTTACAAGTACTTGCAAATTGAATTTGCCAAGCAAGGCGTTACAAGTCTTTATATTTGCATCACGGTCCTTACGAGTCTAGCTAATACTAAAAATGCACATGGGCAGTTATAAAAGCCTCTCATTTTTCCAAGTCAGCGACACTGGATGGTTCCACACATTTACTGAATTTCGAAATCGTTTGGACATAGACTGAGAGGATGTCTGAAGCAGACGATGCTCTCCTCCATGTTCATTTAGATCACGTGCAGCTGAAATCATGGTCACAAGATTATGTGATAACTTCTGCGTTAGCCATTTGGTTCGAACTGTGCAAGAACCTGAGCTAACAGCAAAGATGCCGAGAAAATGTTCATTCCAAGACTGTTGGCTAAAGGACAGTGCATACCAGGAGCGGGTTCTAAAAGATAAGCTGGACAAACACTATGGTTGATGCGTGGCATGCCAAATTCAGCTCATTTTTTGTGCTCCTTACTGTTGCAATAGTCCTTGCAAAATCTAATACTGGTCCTTACAAGTGAAGTCCCTGTAAGGTCCTTATTTGGCTCTAGTCCAAGTCTTTGGGAACCATGATTTATATAATGTTTTCAGTTTTTGTTTCTATCCATTCCTTTTCTTTCTGGTATCAACAAATCAGATGAAATTTTAATGATACCATGTCATGGCCTTTTTAGGCTCTTTTTTTACTTCTTTTCTGAACAAGAATATTATTGTTATAGAACAATATTTCTTTACAATTTGGGTTTGATGTTTGTGTATGTATCATTGAATGTGTTAGATTTGTGTATTATTATGGATTAATTTAGTAGATTTGACTTTAGAAAGGATTCACATATGAGAAGAGTTTTTAAATGTGCATTTATTTATGACGGAGTTTGACAATGTCCCTATGTGCTTAAAATCCAATTCCTAACTACTAACTGGGGCTAGCTCCAGAAGAAAGTGGCAAATGTGACACGTTTGTCCATGTTCTCTTCATTTGGCTCTCTGCAGAAGAGTGGCCAGGGCTGCACCAATATTGGTCTTCTTGCCCACTCTGTCAACATTTGGCTCTCTGCAAAAGAGAGTGGCCAAGGCTGCACCAGTATTGGTCTTCTTGCCCACATCACCCACATTTGGTTCTCTGCAGAAGAGAGTGGCCACCAGTACTGGTCTTCTTGCCCACTCTGTCAACATTTGGCTGCCACATGATATGTCTTCTTGCCCACTCTGTCAACATTTGGCTCTCTGCAGAAGAGAGTGGCCAGGGCTGCACCAGTATTGATCTTCTTGCCCACATCACCCACATTTGGCTCTCTGCAGAAGAGAGTGGCTAGGGCTGCACCAATATTGGTCTTCTTGCCCACTCTGTCAACATTTGGCTCTCTGCAAAAGAGAGTGGCCAAGGCTGCACCAGTATTGGTCTTCTTGCCCACATCACCCACATTTGGTTCTCTGCAGAAGAGAGTGGCCACCAGTACTGGTCTTCTTGCCCACTCTGTCAACATTTGGCTGCCACATGATATGTCTTCTTGCCCACTCTGTCAACATTTGGCTCTCTGCAGAAGAGAGTGGCCAGGGCTGCACCAGTATTGATCTTCTTGCCCACATCACCCACATTTGGCTCTCTGCAGAAGAGAGTGGCTAGGGCTGCACCAATATTGGTCTTCTTGCCCACTCTGTCAACATTTGGCTCTCTGCAGAAGAGAGTGGCCAGGGCTGCACCAATATTGGTCTTCTTGCCCACATCACCCACATTTGTCTCTCTGCAGAAGAGAGTGGCTAGGGCTGCATCAATATTTACCCTGTTGTCCATGCTGTCTACATCCTGTCGTTTCCAGAAGAAAGTGTCCAGAGCTGCACCATGATTTACCCTGTTGTCCATTCTATCTACATCCTGTCGTCTCCAGAAGAAAGAGTCTAGAGCTGCACCATGATTTATTCTCTTGTCTGTGCTATCCATGAGCTGCACCTTGATTTAGCCTCTTGTCTGTGCCTTCTGCATCCGGCTGTGTCCAGAAGAAAGTGTCCATACTCATGCCAGGATTTATCCTTCTATCCACACTACAGCAACATCCGGATTTGTCCTGAAGAAAGTGTCCAGACCTGTGCCATGATTTGTTCTCTTTGCCATGCCATCTGCATCTAGCTCTCTCCAGAAGAAAGTGTCTATAGCTGCACCATGACTTACACACTTGTCCATGCTATCTACATCCTGTCGTCTCCAGAAGAAAGTGTCTATAGCTGCACCATGACTTACACACTTGTCCATGCTATCTACATCCTGTCGTCTCCAGAAGAAAGTGTCTATAGCTGCACCATGACTTACACACTTGTCCAAGCTATCTGCATCCTGTCGTCTCCAGAAGAAAATGTCTATAGCTGTACCATGACTTACACACTTGTCCGTGCTATCTACATCCTGTCGTCTCCAGAAGAAAGTGTCTATAGCTGCACCATGATTTATACACTTGTCCATACTATCTACATCCTGTCGTCTCCAGAAGAAAGTGTCTATAGCTGCACCATGATTTATACACTTGTCCAAGCTATCTACATCCTGTCGTCTCCAGAAGAAAGTGTCTATAGCTGCACCATGATTTATACATTTGTCCATGCTATCTACATCCTGTCGTCTCCAGAAGAAAGTGTCTATAGCTGCACCATGACTTATACACTTGTCCATGCTATCTCCATCCTGTCGTCTCCAGAAGAAAGTGTCTATAGCTGCACCATGATTTACACACTTGTCCATGCTGTCTACATCCTGTCATCTCCAGAAGAAAGTGTCTATAGCTGCACCATGATTTATACATTTGTCCATGCTATCTACATCCTGTCGTCTCCAGAAGAAAGTCTATAGCTGCACCATGATTTATACACTTGTCCATGCTATCTACATCCAACTGTTTCCAGAAGAAAGAGTCCACATGTGAGCCATGACTTATCCTCTTGTCCATGCTGCCTACATCAGGCTATCCCCAGAAGGTGTGTATAGCTGGACCATGACTTATCTTGTCCATGCTATCAGCATCCTGTCATCTCCAGAAGAAAGTGTCTGTAGCTGCACCATGATGTATCCTCTTGTCCATGCTATCTACCTTTGGCTGTGTCCAGAATGTGTCCAGAGCTGCACTATGGTTCAGCCTGTTGTCCATAATAATAATATGTCCAGCCATCTCTAGAAGGAAGTGTCTATAGCTGCACCATGATGTATCCTCTATATATGTTGTCCATAATAATAATATGTCCAGCCATCTCTAGAAGGAAGTGTCTATAGCTGCACCATGATGTATCCTCTTGTCCATGCTGTCTACAGCCGGTTGTCTACACAAGAAAGTGTCCAAATGTGTGCCATGATTTATCCACATCTCCATGCTATCTACATCCAGCTCTTTCCAGAAGAAAGTGTCTAGAGCTACACCATGATTTATACTCTTGTCTATGCTATCTACATCAGACTATTTCCAAAAGAAAGAGTCTGTATGTGTGCTGTGATTTATCCTTTTGTCCAAGCTATCTACATCCAACTCTCTCCGGAAGAGAGTGTCTAGAGCTGCACCATGATTAATCGCTTTTCTGTGCTATCTACGAGCTGCACCAGGATTTATCCTCTTGTCCATGCTATCTATATCCAGCTCTCTCCAGAAGAAACTGGCTAGACGTGCACCCTGATTTACCCTGTTGACCATACTAACACATCCGGCCATCTCCAGAAGAAAGAGTCTAGAGCTGCACTGTGATTTACCCTGTCGTCCATGCTATCTACATCCTGTCATCTCCAAAAGAAAGCATCCAGAGCTGCACCACGATTAATCGGTTGTCTGTGCTATCTGCGAGCTGCACCTTGATTTATCCTCTTGTCCATGATGTCAACACCCAGCCGGCTGTCTCCAGAAGAAAGTGTCCAGACCTGTGCCACGATTTATTCTCTGTACCATGCTATCTTCATCCAGCTCTGTCCAGAAGCAAAAGCACCCTGAGCTTCTCTTTGGTATCTACATCCAGCTCTCTCCAGAAAAGAAAAGAAAAATGGCCAAAGCTGCACTTTCATCAACATCTGGCTCAATCCAGCACAAAAATGTGTTCAGACCTGTGCCAGGATTTATCCCTTTGTCCATGCTGTCTACATCCAGCTCTGTCCAAAAGAATACTGCCAGAGCTACATCATGATTTTCCCTCTTGTCCTCATTATCTGTGTATGGCTCCCTATGAAGAAAGCGGTCAGAACTACACCAGGATTTATATTGTCCGTGTTGTCTCTGTGTGGCTTCCTTCAAGAAGGGGGCCAAAGCTGAACCATGATGTGTTGTCTGTGATACCTGAATTTGGCTCTCACCAGAAGAAAGTGGCCAGAGCTACACACCATGATTTAACTATTTGTTCATGCTATCTACATTTGAATTACCCCAGAAGAAAGTGGCCAGAGCTATGAACCATGATATAATAACTTGCTCATGTCATCTGCATCTGAATTACTCCAGAAGAAAGTGGCCAGAGCTATACACCATGATTTAACCACTCCTTCATGTTATCTACATTTGAATTACCCCAGAACAGAGTGGCCAGAGCTGTACACTATGATGTAACAACTTGTTCGTGTCATCTACAGCTGACTTACTCCAGAACAAAGTGGCCAGAGCTATACACCATGATTTAACCACTTTGTCGTGTTACCTACATTTGAATTACCCCAGAACAGAGTGGCCAGAGCTGTACACTATGATGTAACAACTTGTTCATGTCATCTACCGCTGACTTACTCCAGAGGAGAGTGGCCAGAGCTATACACTGTGGTATAACAACTTGTTCTTGTTATTCACAGCTGACTTACTCCAGAGGAGAGTGGCCAGAGCTATACACTATAACAACTTGTTCGTGTCTATCTCACAGCTGACTTACTCCAGAAAAGTGGCCAGAGCTATACACCATGATTTAACCACTTGTTCGTGTTACCTACATTTGAATTACCCCAGAACAGAGTGGCCAGAGCTGTACACTATGATGAAACAACTTGTTCATGTCATCTACCGCTGACTTACTCCAGAGGAGAGTGGCCAGAGCTATACACTGTGGTATAACAACTTGTTCTTGTTATTCACAGCTGACTTACTCCAGAGGAGAGTGGCCAGAGCTATACACTATAACAACTTGTTCATGTTATTCACAGCTGACTTACTCCAGAGGAGAGTGGCCAGAGCTATACACTATAACAACTTGTTCATGTTAATCACATCTGACTTACTCCAGAGGAGAGTGGCCAGAGTTACACACCATGATGTAACCACTTGTTCATGTTATCTGCATCTGAATTACTCCAGAGGAAAGTGGCCAGAATTATACACCATGATGTAACCACTTGTCCATGGTATCTACATCTGAATTTCTCCAGAGGAAAGTGGCCAGAGTTACACACCATGATGTAACCACTTGTTCATGTTATCTGCATCTGAATTACTCCAGAGGAAAGTGGTCCAAATTATACACCATGATGTAACCACTTGTTCATGGTATCTACATCTGAATTTCTCCAGAACAAAGTGGCCAGAGTTACACACCATGATGTAACCATTTGATCATGTTACCTACATCTGAATTACTCCAGAAAAAGTGGCCAGATTTAACCACTTCTTCATGTTATCTACGTCTGGATTACCCCAGAACAAAGTGGCCAGACCTATAAACCATGATGTAACCGCTTGTTCATGTTATCAAATAATCTACATCCGACTTACTCCAGAGGAAAATGTTCAGGAGCTGCATCATGGTTGTTCCTCTTGTAGATTTTCTCACATCTGGTTCTCTCCAGAAACAAGTAGCCAAAACTGTACCATGACATACCATAATTTCTATACTACAAGTGCTTCTGGGCATAACCTCCCCCACCTAAAAGTTGGCTCAGAAGTGAAAAAAATCCAGAAATGGTACTCCTGAATAATAGCTGATGAGAAAAACGTGATGGATACGTGGGTTAAACACTAAGGAAAATGTTGTGCATGCTGTAACGTGGGAAATGGAAACGCTCAGTGAATTTTGCCATTCACAAAAAGTTTGAACTGCATCGGAACAGCATACATGGCATCATCTGGTGAAGATGAACAGTGCAACAGATGACAGTTATTAGCAAACCCAGTTCTTGTTTGTCATGGGACTTGGTAACGAGATGAGGTTGAGGTGGCCACCATCAGTTTCATAATCTTCCATCTTCAGGTAAAATTAATGCTGCTATATCTGCTGACAGTATGACTATGCCTAGAGGATCATTCCAGACAGCATTCCTGGGACTATGTTCTCTGTCAACTTTCATATCATTGATTAGCTTGCTGTTTAGGGTATGCAGTTTCTGTCTCTGTCTGAAGTGGCGACCAAATCTTCAGAAAAGCATGTGTATCAAACTTTATTCACAGTTGAGGCACTACTGACTAAATGGCGCAGGGGTTAGATTTGAGGAAAAAAGTATTACTTTACAGTTGGACAATGACAGCACCCTCTTACCTACACTGTGTACACAAGGTCATGTGGATTTGCTCCCAGAGGAGTAATGCATAATAGTTTCTCCCTAGATAATTACATTTCTCTAATGAGTCATGAGATAATAAAGTAATCTTGAATACGCCTTCTATTACTGCATATGAAAATGACCATGACTTCCAACTTGATGATGCACACAATTTTGTCTTTTGTTTTCAGTTCTCTTTTTCTTTTTCTTTTGTTTGCGTGGGTGCCAGAGTTTGTATTTTTTTTCTCCTACATTTACATTGTAAGGATGTATCACTGAAACCAGTATTCAAAGTTATATTGTAGTTGATTTTTTTCTTCTCATCGTGCATGCTCTCTCTCTGCTACTTCAGATTAAAGTGACCGAGATTTCATCCTGACTGTTTCCTTGGTGTATTCCTCAAAGAAAGACTCAGCTATAACAAGGGAATTCTCATGCACAAAATGATGTCCAGACCCCCCCCCCCCCCCCCCCCCCCCCTTTGTCTTATAGCTAAATTTTCCTTAAACCAATTACAGTATTCTGGAAAACTTAATCTACCATAAGTACCAATCCCCTAGGATTGACCTTCTCAAGTCTAGCTAAGTATATTCTGGCAGTGTTCTTTGAAACTCGCACCATGACTCTCTTAGATTACCACCCAGCACTGAAACATTTAAACCATGTTACATGGTAACATGTCATACATTATGCACTGATTGGTTGTATTCGCATGTTAAACTTCGTTGTCCTTGCGTGTTAAACCTGGCGATTGTAACCTGTCTGCAACATTCTACTTCATTGTGTTTCCCATTCTTCATGCATTTATCCACCAATAATGTTTGCTACTGATGATTTCAAAGACATATATAGAGAGAGAGACACACAGAGAGAGAGAGATAATGTTTGCTACTGATGATTTATGTCAGCAAGTGTTCCACAAGCATACAGATTCCTCACATTCAAACCGTATTGACAAAACATATTGAAGTTGCTGCTGTAGGCCACAAGATGTGCCAGTTTATTAACTGTTTCTTGCAAAGCTGCATGTTACTTATATTTCTCTTTACTTAAGTTAACAATTTCTTTTAGTACATTACTTGAAGTTTTATAAGCCTTGGACAATTTGATCACATATGTGACCCTCATTGAAAACGTTTTGGGGCTGGTCCACCACACTACTCAATGTCAAGCTTGGTAAACCCAGGAACCTGAGCTGCCAGCTACTCCAACCCAAACCTCGTGAGGAGAAGGGAAGTAGGATTTTCCCAATGCAGACTAGGTTATATGGATGATTCAGCTTGGTTTCTGGCTGAGGAGGTTACATTAACAATGTAATGTAACCTTCAGGTTTCAAAGCTGTTTTCAGAGTGCACTGCACCAAGGCTGAATTGTGTGGTGTTGACTGGCCCCTGGACAAAACTTGTACTTGGGTGGGAGGGTTGGGACTGATTTTTTTTAGTGCTGTTCCTGTCAGAATCATGAAAGCAGTGATGCAGACTGGTCAGTCATTATCAAATATAGAGGGGGTCTTTGACCTTATGAATATTAATGAGTTAAGTTTATCAGTTCCAGCTACTGTTGGCCGCCCGCTCATCTGCCGCGCGCGGGCACAGACCAACTTCTCACTTCTGACCTAAATCCCTCTGTTGTCACAAGGACTTGTATGTCAGCAAGTGTTCCACAAGCATACAGATTCCTCACATTCAAACAGTACTGACAAAACATATTGAAGTTGCTGCTGTAGGCCACAAGATGTGACAGTTTATTAACTGTTTCTTGCAAAGCTGCATGTTACTTATATTTCTCTTTACTTAAGTTAATTTAACAATTTCTTTTAGTACATTACTTAAAGCTTTATAAACCTTGGACAATTTGATCACATATGTGACCCTCGTTGAAATACGTTTTGGAGCTGGTCCGCCATGGCACGGTTGGATTGGAGCACACTCCAAGCCAGCTGTGCAGCACCAATTTTTTAAATTATTTTTTATAAATATATATATCCACCCCCCATTCCCTCTTCTCTCATACCATGTTTAATGTCTACACTTTATTTATTCCATGTGTGTACTGGTATGTGGTAGCTTAGAAAATGTGTACATGTATGCTTAGATCTAGAATAGTCCCTTGTCTGGGCAAGGGCTGGATGTAAAAAAGTATGCATGCTTATGTGTTACCCTCATAAGTAAATAATTTTATGTTATTTACTTTGGTGTAGCCAAAGCATATCATTTCTTTCTACATCTACTGTTAGCATTTATTGTAGAATACAGCTAGTAGCAGCATTTTAGTTCTTTCACCCTATTTGAACTTGCAAATTGGAAAAACCGTAGAGCCACTTTCCATCTGAGAAAGAAAATGTTAAAATTATAATAGCCTTTAGAAAATTCTCATTGGTGCTACAGTTAATGGAATTAAAATAAAAATTAAACTTTTGTATTGCACTGCCATGCATCATTATTTAATTTTGATACAAATCTGTTTTTGTTTGTTTGTTTAAATGTGTGCAATGCAAAATGTGTGACATTTTCGTTTGGTAATCAAACTTTGGTGGTACCTCCCCATCTTGACTACCTTCAAACCCGCCTGAGCTTACAGATTCAGGTCACTCACTGATGCTTTTAGGACAGGATCACGTTTTTTATGGCAGTTATGTGAATGTGCCACAGAGAACATATTCTTCTGTACAGATGTTCTCTCTCTCTCTCTCTCTCTCTCTCTCTCTCTCTCTCTCTCTCTCTCTCTCTCTCTCTCTCTCATGATCATTATCGACTTGTTTCTCGGTTTAATGATGTCCATTTCAACATGGTTTGTATTAATGTATATGTACTCAACATACTGTAGCTCATTGTATCCTTAGTTAATAGTAGTTTCCCTCATGGGTGAGGGCTGGATGTAAAAAGACCTCGAGTCTTTCCACTACCTTCGTAAAATAAAGTTTATTCATTCATTCTCTCTCTCTCTCTCTCTCTCTCTCTCTCTCTCTCTCTCTCTCTCTCTCTCTCTCTCTTTCTTCTTCTTCTTCTTCTCTTCTTTTTGGTTGTCCTGAGGTGAAACCGAGCAGTTGATAGGATGCTAAAAACCAATTACTAACTTCTTGTTTTGGGATTTACTGATCTAAATTAAATATATGTCTGTTGTGCTGGTTGGTGCACCTATGTACTTTTTATTGTATAATAGGAATTAAATGTAATTATTTTATTGTGAATGTTTTGACCATGAGAACATAGGTACCATGAGAGCAAACGTGAAATCTTAGAGGTACCTGCTCTCAGCTTATGTTGCAAGACATGTTTACTTTTTGGCGCATTTATTGTTACCAATGCACTTCAGTTCATGCATCTAATGTTTGCAGTGTAAAATTTTCAAGGTTGACAACTGCATAATCTGTTTTAGACATATTTTGGAAATTAGGTCATTTTTGTTGTGTAATTTTTATTTAGTTTTTGTTTGTCTTTTGTTGAACATATTTTGTGTCGGTGTTATTTTTTTGATTTTTTTTTGATGGTATGGTCCAGACTACCTGTCCAAACTGATACTTACTCCCCTTCTTATCAGCTTTGCTCAGCTTCGGGGACCAGATTCTTTACAATTCCCCCCAGTTATTAGGAATAAACCTCGTCAAGCTATGAGACATTCAACCCATGGATTTTCTGGTTTGAAAACATCTGTTCAAAGTGTAAAGTGGAAATCGGGTGGTGTTTGTGTATTCTCCGACAGAGTTGTATGTGTGATATCAAACTGATACCAACAATGTTGTATGTGTGATATCAAACTGATACCAACAATGTTGTATGTGTGATATCAAACTGTTGTTGTCTGTTATGGGTATTGATCATGCAATTCAATTGTGTGTTGTTGATGTAGAGTGCCTGTTCATAGGATTGATTTATTGCTATGGTTGGATGAAACTGAATGTCAGTGTGAATTGACCGTAGATGTCCACCCACAAGGGAGTTAATTAGCACTCGAAAGGCATACCACAAGCACAACAAAGACCCAAGTCGCCTACAGTAACTCTCACCTGGCATGCGAGTAAATACAAGGTACATAAACTCCACCAGAGGTACATCCTCAAAACAGATGTACCGCTGGTGGAGTTTATGTGCCTTGTATTTACTGGCATGCCAGGTGAAAGTTACCTAGGTGACTGGGGTCTTTGTTGTGTTGATTCTGCACAAGCACTTTGGGCCTTGTTCTGTTTCAGGTTCTGATTGTGACTGCAGATGCGATTATTTTATTTTTGATGGCACATATTGTCAAGAGGCTTGAGCCGCTTATATATGCTGGACCTGTACTCAACAAGGTGTCACTGGTATTATTGCCTGTAGGATGCAGTTTCTGGGTAAACAAGTCAAGTGTGTGATACGCACACTGAAAAGTTGAATTTTTGACGTTCTTACCTATCTTGCACCACACCTTAATCCATTGTAAAATGCGTGCTGGTCTAAAACTAGTGTATGCCTTGCTTTCTAAAAGCATCATTCTTATACATTCCATTGTTGATATGCTGTGAATATCACTTTTCAAAGCTGACAGTGTTCATATACCTTTTGTTTTGTGTTACATTTTTTTGTATTTGCTTTATTATGTCTGTTTGTAGCAGTATATAGATTAGGCATATTTTGCTTCTTTACATACACTTTATTAAGGCAGTGCTTGGATTGTAAAACAGTGGCATTAGTTGTGTTTTCTTCTTTTCTTTTTTCACTTTGGTCAGTGCATCCTTTAACTTGTTCCTGTTTTAGATTGTCATTTTTCGTTGTTGTGTGCATTTTGTTAGTTTCCTAGTCTGTGAAGATCTCCCAAGAGCAGTAATTTACAAAGTGAGTGGAACCGTACAGTGAAAAAGAAAACTTATCCGATCCCGTGGGACATTTAAGAAATTTACTTGGTTTTGGGTTGTGATCAAAGATCAGCCTAGAAAACAGCACAAAATATATGTGGATATTCTTTGATTGTGATTGATTTGAAGGTGCTTTCCTTTTTGAACTAGGCAGATTTCTCCGACTTCTTTCAGTTCAAACTTTGATTTTCCATTCACAGGTTATATATGTTTCAGGATGGACGCAGGTTTTATGTTTCCCCGTCAAACTGAAGTTTGAACAGTTTGCTATGCTTTCTTGAATATCCTCCTGGTCCAGTACTCGACAAGTGTAAAAAAACAATAAAAAAACAATCTGAAACAAAATGACTGCTAGCATTCTAAAACAAGATCATTCTAAAACAAGATCCAAACATTCCTGTGCTTTCCCCAAAAAAATTATTTGAAAAAAAAATCCCCAAAAATTTGCACACTGTGTGTCCGTGTCAAAATAAATTAGCGTTCATTTGAACTTTTTTGTGTTTGGATCTCGACAAGTGTGACTGGAAGCGGGTACAGCGTGTAATATGTCATACTTTGTGTATGTTGTCATGGAAAGTGTGACTGCAATGGAGTTGTATTATTATGCCACAAGTATCATTGACAAACACGTGTTGGTCACGACAAAACACATCTTTTGTTGAGACAAAAGTATGCTTGCCACGGCAAAACTTTTGTCACAGCAAAATTATGTTTGTCATGACAAAATATTTAAGACATGTTTTGTCATGACAAACACATGTTTGTCACAACAAAAGTAAGCTTGTCACAACAAAAATCTTCTGTCACAGCAAGCATACTTGTCATAACAAAATACATTTTGTCACAACAAACATGTTTGTCATGACAAACACATAGGTTGTATAGGTTTTCTGTTGTTGTTGTTGTTGTTGTTGTTGTTGTTGTTGTTGTTCTTCTTCTTCTTCTTCTTCTTCTTCTTCTTCTTCTTCTTCTTCTTCTTCTTCTTCTTCTTCTTCTTCTTCTTCTTCTTCTTCTTCTTCTTCTTCTTCGTTGTTTCCCTCCTCCTCCTTCTTTCTTTCTTGTTCTCCTCCTCCTCCTTTCTTTCCTTCTTCTTTATAGTGTCAGTGTCACAACTGACTATTTAGGTGTGTATGTGTTTGAATGTGAAGCAACAGAGCTTCTGCCTTCTTGTCAATGTGATGGTGAAAATGTGAGTGCCTTAACTGGTCTCATCCAAGATATGGCACATAACAAATGTTAATGAATATATTATAAATGTCACACAGACAACCATTCAATGGTTAAATTCTGGTTAAACAGCATATATACACTTAATGAATATATATATATATATATAGATAGATATATATATATATATATATATATATATATATATATATATATATATATATATATATATATATATATATATATATCCTTCAGACCTGCTTTTAAGGAATATCCTATACACTTAAGCTTTAATTTCCTAGAGTAGGTTATAAGTCTTTCATGACAAACTTTCCATGAATATTGCACAGAAGAAAGGGTTATTTCATATATAAAATATGTTTTGCTGTTGCACTGTATGATAATTGCTGTTAAAAGCTGTGGTATATTTAAATCAGAAATAAAGGCAGTTGTATTTTCTACTGTTCAGTTCAAGATGTTATCTATGCACTCGGAAAAGCCCACATACGCTCCACCCCCATCTCTCAGAAGTTACCCCAACGTTGCCTTGCCATGCTTTCTTTGCATGAATTTAGCTATTAAACCAGAGCTGCCCCAGTTGACTGCTCAGTGGGTACTGGCCCCTCAGTGTTTCTTTTCCTATTCAAGGGGAATCAAAACGAATAGTATTGCGGGCCCCATCGATAGGACTGGAATAAAAAATACATACACGGCAGATTTGTTTGTTTGTTAAAAATAAACATTTTAAAGTTGCAAAAACATGACAATGACTGCTGCTGTCTTGTGCACAGCAGTCTGTTATCATTGGCAGGAGCTGCCACAAGTATCATGTTTGTCGTGACGAAAGTAAGCTTGTCACGACAAAAGTTTTGTTACGACAAAAATATGTTTGTCGCATACTTTGGTCATGACAAAAGACATTTTGTTGTGACAAACTCATGTTTGTCATGACAAAACTTTTGTCGCAACAAAAATGATACTTGTGTGTGTGTGTGTGATTCTTTTTTCTGTTATCATTTTTGTACCTCTGTATATATTTTTACATTTAACTGCTATGTATAGTTCCACTTTTGGGAACGGGTGGGTGGGTAGAAGCCGTTTGTACTTTTTGGTATGAGCGTCCTTTGGTAGTTTTAGCTTGCGAGAGTGTACATGTATGCACTGTGTGTATCTGGCGCTGTGAACACGCAAGGTTTTGTGTGGAAGTTTTTTATGCGCTATATATAAATTTTCATTCATTCGTTCATTCACTTTTGGCAGCTCCCGCCAATGATGGTCTGTATCACTGACGTCTTCATCAAGACCGGCCTGTTTGTGGCAGAAAGTATCAAACACATCATGACCAGCCCACTCTTCATTAATAAAGAGCAAACCAACATGGCTGCTCCCTGAGGAGCTCAGATTTGAAGCAAATGTTTAAAAAGTACTTCCTCTGTGTAAATATTGATAGAACAATTACAATGAAGCATGCCGGTAAAGGAAATTGTGCACTTTCTAAGTTGTCAGGCCAGCTTGCATCTTCGGATGGTTCCCCTTGTTTGCATAAAGAATTTGAAGTTTTGTGTGGCTCTTGGAACAGAATGGCTGGCTTTCATTCACTTCAACGATCAGTCTTATGGTGAAGCGGCCAAGGGGTTCTGACTTTTGACAGCCACCATAAGCTAGCGTTTCACACGGCAAGGATCTTAGTTCGGTCGTGGCCAATGTTTTACCTGTGTGTGTGCATGTGAGTGTGTGTGTGTGTGTGTGTGTGTGTGTGTGTGTGTGTGTGTTATTTAGGCAGAAGATTGCAGCACACTTTATTAACACAAAATAATTTACATTACAATTTACATGCATTACACAGTTACACAAAATGCAATAAAGTAACACGTGCAGCATAATCAATAAATTGTGTTGATTGGTGTTCTGTCCGCAGAGCACCTGGCAATTAACTTGTATAAGAGAATGCCCTGCTCCAAATAATTCTTTAATTCGCGTCTGGCACTTTCTCCTTCTGTTCAGCATCAATGGGTTGCATGTCCACCTGAAACGGCTTGTGTCCACTGGCCAGAAGAACTTTCTCTGCCCTCCACCATGAAAAAAATTAAAATGAAGGACTTTATTAGGCCTTCACTGGTCTGATATAAAATTCTATATTATGTACATTTTTGAAGATGACTGTAGTCAGTGCACTCACACATGCCCCAAAACGCCCAAGCAGGACAAAATGTGAATGGTTTGTTTACACTTTCCATTCTGTGCTCAAGACCACAGAGTTGTCTTCAATTTCAAAGGTGCAGAGTTTGTGTGTCAGCTCAAGATGTATCTGAGCTATGAATGATTCAATCGGAAATCTGTTGCTGGCAGGTCCAGCACAAACAAGAACAGCAACTGTGTTGCAGACAACTCACATTCAAGGGCAAAACCAGCCGTAAATGCTCACCAGTCAGACAAAGCATACTATGCTGCTACTATTCAACCTTAAAACTACACTGGACAACATAGTTCAGGAGCTGTGTGAGAGTCGAGGTGGCCATCCTGGTCTGTCTGTACTAACGAGCCTCATGGTTTCTGTGGACGTAAAGCAATATTGAACCATGCTTCAAGATTGGTCTCAGCTTGTCCCTAATATGTCAACCGACATCCGAGGACATTAAGCAACACAACCGAACCACTGGACAGTTGCCCCTAATATGTCAGCCTGACATCCGAGGACAGTAAGCCCCACATGAGGCACATCACCATCATCACTGGCCAAGAATTTTTTTAAACCAGTCTGCTCTTTATGTTCCTAACACATATATATTTATATGACCATGAAAAAAAGTTCAAGGTCATCAAACATGGTATAAATCAGTAGATTTAAGGTTATAAGTGAGCCAGTTTGGCCTAGTGGTAAGGCATTAGGTTGGTAAGCAAAGAGACCTCGGTTTGAATCCACTTTAGCTCTCCTTTCTCTTCAAAAGCTGTGGTCTGTGGACACCGGATTTTGACTTCATCCCTCACAATTAATGAAACATTCAAATGGCTCTCATCACTGCCCATCTTAATGCAGTAGTCATTCTGGTGGTGACAGTGTAATGATATGTACATAATATCCCTCTTCCCCCACCTCCATACCCCCTCCTGTCCCTAATAAGCCTTATGGTTTCTGTGGATGTTAAGCAACATGTTTACTTACTTTACAAGGTTATAATCATGCGAAGTATCAAATTCAAAGACTTCAATTTAACAGTGCCTGTGAAAAAGCCAACTTTTTATTTTTTTTAATCAGGAACACATCAATTATCCCCCTTTATTATGTGTAGTGGTGTATCATGCAACTAACAATCACAAAACTTTCAACTTTGAATAAGAACTTAAAATTTCAGCTAAAAGTGTTTGACACTGCCATGACCTTGAACCCTGCTAAAGCTCTATGAACAGGTAAAGTTCAATGAGTAGTACCATCATTTAAAGGTGTCCAAGAAAATTGCAGCACTAACATTTTCAAGATGTCTGACACTCAACCGCTTGGCTGGCCGAACACTGATTATATTACACTTACAGATTTCCTCTTTTTTTTTCTTTTCTTTTTTTCCTTTTTTTCTTCTTCATGTGAATCAAAAATTTATCTAAAAAGATTTATAAAGTTTATTCTTTATTTTTTAACCAGTGTCTCATTCTGAGCTAGTTTTGGTTTCTTTTTTAATCTCTTCTACGTGTGTGGAATCCTGTTGAGGTAATATTAATAGTAATGCTCCTTGTCAAACTGATGATTTTGTGAATTATTTCGCTTATTTACCTGTGCACAACATTTAGAACAGTGCAGCTTGCATTTCCCTGGTCTGATTTATTATATCAGGAGATGGTTCTACAGCGAAACGCAAACTTCTCTCTTGTGAGATCTGGCCTTCTGCTCTGGAATTGCAAACTCTCATGACTTCCTGCCAAAGGACTGTTGTACTCTCATGGCTCAAGCCAAAGGCTTTTGCTTCCAGAGCTGTCCTATAAAGTGGCTAGACAGAATTTTCTTCTTGGGGTGTCTGGTCCACTTTCTGGTCTGTTTTGTCTGGGTTCTCTTCCAGCATTGACTGGCAAGATTCCTGAGCAAGACAGCTTTCCTCTGATGTGGTCTGGCAATCCAACCCATGGCACCCGCCACATCTTTGCTCCGGTCTTTCCTCTGATGTGGTCTGCTCCGAATTTTGCGTTTGGAGATCTTGGCCTGATCCATCCTGGGGAAGCTTTAAATCCTGATGTACGTCTGAATCTTTTAACCCAGATTCTGTTTCCTTACTGTCTGGCTTTCCTGCTGAATCAAGAGATGTACTGGCCGTCACTTCAAAGAAGGCTTTGTTATGTATGAATGTTTCATGAAATATGCAGGTTTTTGTTTGGAACTCTCTCTCTCTCTCTCTCTCTCTCTCTCTCTCTCTCTCTCTCTCTCTCTCTCTCTCTCTCTCTCTCTCAGTCTATAGAGATCTATCTATCTATCTCTCTCTCAAGCCCACATCACTTCATGCAAGAGTTCATCACTGAATCAGTTACCTACTCATTCAGCAACTGAATCATTAGCTGGAATAAAAAGCGTTTTCATACAAATTTTTGCATTGTATCTTATTGTCTGTCTTAGTCGCTAAATAAGCTAAGCTTCACTTGAAATTGAGTAAAGTACACTTGCTACTTACTTCTATGGAGCTGGTCCCCCTGCATCTCTTCTCCGATGATTGGCAGATGGTGGCGACCCTTGCACCTGTGCAGTGGTCTGTACGAGAGGAAGAGTCACATACAAGAACTTCCTATGAATCCTCAGTCTATACCCCCCACCTCTCTCTCTCTCTCTCTCTCTCTCTCTCTCTCTCTCTCTCTCTCTCTCTCTCTCTCTCTCTCTCTCTCATGTTCTTTGTGAAAGAGGCTAATGGCCTAAAAACAAATAAACTTTCTTGTTCTTGTTGTTCTCTCTCTCTCTCTCTCTCTCTCTCTCTCTCTCTCTCTCTCTCTCTCTCTCTCTCTCAATATTCGATATGAATGCCTTAAAAATGGACCTCCCCCATTGAAAAGGGCTATGGCCTTATATCAATAAAATCAGTGTCAGTGTCAGTGTCTCTCTCTCTCAAGCATAGACACACACGAAAGCACTCTTCTTGGGGCGTCAGTCTGGTCCACTTGTCCGGCACACGCATATCACCACCACCACCACACCATACCAGATTTAACGCCACAAGCCCTCAAATTTAGCTGTACAATTTCCGGAGAGATCGAGGAAATATTAAAATTTGAGGGCTTTGTTTATTTCTAAATTTTATCTGTTTGTGTCTTTCTTTTGGCGCAAATCGCGAGTTGTCTTATAATTCACAAACGATGTCTACACACACAAGTTTGACAATAGATCTGTCTGATGCCACAGCATAACTGAAATGATGGTAGAACACACTTGTTCGTCACGAGTACGTATTTTGTGGTTTAAAACCACGGCACGGGCCCTGGAAACAATAAAGTGGGCATTAACTTGACTGACTGTTAGTGTTACGATGAGAAAGTAAAAAGTATACTTACGTCGTAAGAGCGCCCACAGATTCGTTTCTTTCAAGCTCTGCGCAACCGCAGGCTTCAACTGCGGTGTGCCGCCCTTCTTCTAGACTTTGAAGAACGTTGTTATTTTCCGAAGAGCCAAGAGCTACTTCATCAAGCCCTCTAGATATTTCGTCCATGTTCGATCGAAGTGTTGAATCACCGAGTGAAAAAGTGCGTCAGTATGCTACTAGTTCTAGTTCCGATTTCAAGTCATTGACGTTTTCTCACTCTGCAAAATTAGTGTGTGTATGTGTAGCTGGTATTGAAGTATGACGTGTACGTTTCCTAACTTGTCGTACAAACTGACGTCACATTTTATGCTCATGTGACGCCTTTTGAGCACTTCGTTTTTTCTTCTTCGTCCTCAAGACTTTGAAGACTGAAACGTAGTTTGTTGATTTCACACAAGGTTTCAGATTTAAACCACGTCAAATAAATATTATCGGTAACATCGGCGGTCGAACTGAAAATTTTTGGTTCCCGCTAAGGCCCACTGGTTAGAGCTGGAGACTGGTCTTTTCCAGCAACAAAAACATAATGCCCGGGACGCCGCTGAACAATCGCATGAGTATGTCATTGTATACAATGATCTCTAAATCTAGAGAACGTTGGGGGAAAAAAATAAGCACAAGCCCTGAAAATGTACACTGACGAGGCGAAAGTCAAAACTAGGAGTAGACCGCGAGTTCAAGCAATATTCTTATCAATATCACGATGAATAACGTAGTACATGACAGATGAAAATGCAGTTCATGATAAGAGTTTACTCTAGTTACTTCCCTTGACATCAGCAGACGACAAAACAAAGCCATGGAGAAAATAATTATCTACGCACCAGCGGAGCACGTGGTTTGTTAAACATGCAGGCTTGTAGCAGTATTGCAAGTTTATTCTTTGTAGTTTTATAAAATCAGCACAGTTAGTGTAATAATCAATCTTCAGTCAATGAATGATTGTAGATCTATGAGGTGATTTTTTTTCTTCTCAGTCTTCTGTGTTCTAGTCTACCCGGCCCAACTAGAGTCAAGACTAATAATTTGCATAACTTCAGTATAATTATTCATAGGCGATAGCTAGCCTACGTACTTATTGAAGAGAATAATGTTGTATCAGTGTAGTCTAGCACTTCCAGACCGTTTAAGATGCACTTCTCTCTCTCTCTCTCTCTCTCTCTCTCTCTCTCTCTCTCTCTCTCTCTCTCTCTCTCTCTCTCTCTAATGTTACACCGATGGTACTGTTTCAAGGCACTAGAAGAAGGGGAAAATGGCAGTCGGGGCTAGCTCAACAGTCGCGCGTAGCCTGTTACTGAAGTTTCAGTTTTGCCAACACTGACTGGTGCAGTGAAGAACCTCATCATGGGCACTACCCAAGAGGGAGCAGTCGACTCGGTGTCCACTGTAATGTCCGTCGTCAGCGACACGTCATACGAAGGAGACATGTCACAGAGTCCTGCTCTACTTCCGCGTTTCTCTTTGGATAAGTGAGTTGTCTCTCTGATGTGAAAACCATTCCAGAGATCCGCGGGCGCATTGATCTAGAATACATGGAAAGCTGCTGTGATGTTCACGGCAGAAGCTGAGCCTGGCGGGCGCCATGTTGCATGTCTCAGCCCCAGAGATCTAAATAATTCAGCTCTGTATAACGGTGCATAAAAACTGACCATCAAATAGCGGCAACAAAACGGCCCCGTGTGAAAGGTGAATTCCTATTGCATCTCTGCCGGACAACCTCGTCGACTGCAACTCCAAGGCCACACAAATGACTGTGACATGACAATCTAATTCAAACTAGTCTGCGAGAGAGCAACTGAGCTCTTCAACCTCACTCTGATCAACGCTCTCGACTGGCGAGCCGCTATCCATGTACTTCTAGATCAGTGGTTTGGGCGTCATTACGCGAAAAGCAGACCGAGTGTTTTCTGTATATGCAACACACACACACACACACACACACACACACACACACACACACACACACACACACACACACACACACACACACACACACACACACACACACACACACACACACACACACACACACACACACACACGCACACACACACTTTTTATTTCTGGAGATGCAGCCGAGTGTCTTAAATATAGCACTACAGTTATGTTGTGGATCAATTGCAGATTTCTTCAGGAAGACGCGCCAGCTACAACTAACCACAGCGAAGACAAAGGTAAGTTGAATAACATTAGTCAAGTTTAGGCTTCAGCTGAATATTATGTCTCGTGTTCTGCAGAAGATGTGGAGACGTCAGCTGAAATGCAGCAATTATGTTAATCAGGTTATTGACACAAATGCTACAGAATCGGAGCGATAAAATGAAGAGAGAGGGAACAACTGCAGGCTACACTTTCGAAGTTCATGGGGCCGAATGAGAATGGATAGGGGGTAGTTTAAATCATATTTACGTTAGTGCAATGGACAATTCAGCCCCTCACTAACCACGTTTTAACAGGTCGAAATCATTACTTCATAGCTCAACAATGTCAGTTCTGACTCGTGTATGTGTGTGTGCGCGCGCGTGTGTGTTAGTGTGTGTGTGTAGGTGTGTGTGTGTTAAGAACGTGAGTAGGATGAGGGGGGTGGGCGGCGTAAATTATCCGTGCAGATTGTTAACGAGAAAATTGGTGAAATACTTGTATTACATTTGAATTGAATTCGTTTGTTTTAGAGTCTCCAGTTATCCCCGTGCTCAGCTTCAATAATGATGTTACACGCGAGAGGACATGTGCGATGCTGCAGTTTGAAGTGAGTTTTTAGGATCTCTGTCTGTCTGTCTGTCTGTCTGTCTGTCTGTCTGTCTGTCTGTCTGTCTGTCTCTCTCTCTCTCTCTCTCTCTCTCTCTCTCTCTCTCTCTCTCTCTCTCTCTCTCTCTCTCTCTCTCTCTCTCTCTCTCTCTCTCTCTCTCTCTTGGTTTCTGACTGACCGTAAACTACAAATAAAGTTTTCGTGTTCAAGTTCTCTCTCTGTGTAATAAAGTTCTGAGTTTCTCTCTCTCTCTCTCTCTCTCTCTCTCTCTCTCTCTCTCTCTCTCTCTCTCTCTCTCTCTCTCTCTCTCTCTCTCTCTTCTTTCTCCCCCTCTCTCTTTCTATCCCCCGCAATAAAACACACCTTCTAAGCAAGCAAGGAACACTTAAAATTGTCTTCTTCCAAACAGCGAACGGACATGAACAATGAAACTGAAAAAGTAGAAACAAGTTGAATATGTAAAACGTCTTTATTCTGAAAAGGTGTTCTTCCTTAACGTTTTATCAGTTTTCCTCAGTTAAACAGTCAGTGCAAATTACGTACAGTAATCTGTATGAAAAGTTAGAGTTTTATGAAGTATATTACACCCTTGCCGCTCTTCAGCCTTCAGGCCTACCAAACGAGCAGAGCACGCAGTTTCGTTCAGACTCTGACCCGGATGATGCTTCCCAGTCTCTCTTTACCACCACCTCCAGCGCCACTACAGCTGCATTCCCCAACCATAACGACGACGGTGACGACAAGTCAGTAACGGACGGATCATTACTCTCACAGAGGAAATCTTCTCCAATACAAGAATCCCAATTCAATACACAAGGTACATAAGAAGATGCATAATAATAACAATAATGGCAGTGATGGTGACGGTGATGGTGACGGTGATGATGATGATGATTGATGATGATGATGATGATGATGATAATAATAATATTTCAGTGCTTCATCTCTGAAAGAGCTCTAAGCGCCGCAGGGCAGGAAGTTAATTGAAGCCGGCTGCCAATAGGCGCTACTTAATGTTGCAAGAAAAAGGTGTAAAACAGATGACAGTGTAACACACCGTATATTAGTGCAGTATTCTCTTGACAAAGTGTTCCAGGTGAATTTTGTGTGTGTGTGTGTGTGTGTGTGTGTGTGTGTGTGTGTGTGTGTGTGTGTGTGTGTGTGTGTTTAACTCAGTTTTTGGACTGTCGAAAGTAATTTGTATGCCCGGAATGGTGTTTTGTGTGTGTGTGTGTGTGTGTGTGTGTGTGTGTGTGTGTGTGTGTGTGTGTGGTGTTGTGTTGTTTTTGTTTGTGCGGAGCGGGTGGAGGGGGGGGGGGGGTCTTTTCTTTCTCTATCAAACGGCAGTGTTGCTGGCGAGTGTGTCTCGTCTTATAAGTTATATTGTAGCTTGTGATGCATACTACAATATAATACCCTATCATGTGTGTGTAATCCCCAGATGCAGACGATTCTGCAGAAGAAGAAACACTTCACGATACCATCGAATCCTTGTGTGAGCGACTGATACCGACAGCTGATGCTGGCCACAAACCGGGAACGAATCCTACCTTAAAGTCTCACCTGGACACGTCCACGTCCACGTCCACATCCAGACCTGAAACCGCCGCGCAAGAGCAACCGCACTACTTAATACGTGAAGATCTGGTCACGGAAAACGGAAACGTGGCACCGAAACACAAAAACATCGCAGCTAAACAAGGTCCAGAAAATGCAGACCTAGAAAATCTAAATGACCCGCTAATGATTCCCTGCCGGCAGGTGGCAGAAGAAGTAGTCAGATCAAGCTTGAACAGCAGCAGGGTTGTCGGTAAAAACTCGAACGACCCGGGCGTCATGAGTTGCAAAAAGCACAGCGGTTGGTCTGCTGACCACACCCCGAGCAGTCCCACGTTCACAGACGATGGGAGGAACGTTGGAAGCTGCCATGATGTATTAACATTTAATCCTACAACCTGCCTCGGTGGGGCAAAGTACCAACCGTCTAACGTGGCTTCCACCGGCAGAGACCCTCCAACAAAAAAGTGTGCACAAAAATTCAAAGTTCCATATAACACACAAAAGGCCGAAAGTCTTTGCTCGACGATTAAGGTGTTACCGGTCGTCGAAAAGCAGAGGGCGCGAGCCAGAAGTGAACAGTGCTTCACGAGCAACATAGGAAGTGACAGTCCAATAGGAACAACCAGGAAAGCGAAGGGGAACGACGACGACGACGGCGCCATTGGGAAGAATGGGCAAAATACCCGAAACGTTGTCCCCATCAGAAAGCATGGAGAATGTACCAAAAGTATTAAACCCATTAGAGCGAATCGAGAAACTGTCCAAAATGTTGACCTCGTCGGAGAAAATGGAGATCGTACCAGCTTGGTTAATCCCATCGGAAAGAAAGGACGAAATGCTGACTCTGTCACAAAGAATGAAGAAGTTACTGAAAATAATCACACAACGAAAAAGACGATAGGATCTCATAACACCCCAAACAACAGCCCATTCACAAGCAGTGGAGAGGTTACCCTACCTTGTGGCCAGGCTGTTGTTGCTGATGTTGAAGTCGCCCAAGCTGGTGAAGTCATCAGAAAGAGTAATAATGCTACACGCATGGATGACCCTGGACACGCTGGAGAACATACGCGAAGCAGTAACCCCGTGCAAAACAGAGCTGAACATACCGGAAATGGTGACCTAATTACCGCGGAGACGAAACCCGACGGAAAAGGCGAGGAAGAGGCTGGAAATGCCAACGTTATCGTCATAGACGACTGCTCTGACGTCACATTGCCGCCTGAAAGTGATGAGCAGCTGACCCAGTCTTCACGACTTGTAAGTTTGGTTGTTTTTTAATTTGTATTTATATTACCATTCATTATTGTCATCAGTTTCATCATCAGCATATGCGTGTGTGTGTGTGTGTGTGTGTGTGTGTGTGTGTGTGTGTGTGTATGTACGCGTGTGTGTGTACGCGTGTGTGTGTGTACGCGTGTGTGTGTGTGTATGTACGAGTGTGTGTGTACGTGTGTGTGTGTGTGGTGTGTGTGTGTGTGTGTGTGTGTGTGTGTGTGTGTACGAGTGTGTGTGTGTACGCGTGTGTGTGTGTGTGTGTGTACGCATATATGTGTGTGTACGCATATGTGTGTGTGTGTACACGTGTGTGTGTAATGGTGTTTTTGTGTGTGTGGACATGTGCATGCATAATTGTGATGTGTGCGTGACAATGTTTGTGTGTGCGTGCATGCATGCATGCGTGCTTATGTTTCAGAGGCCAAAGGAGCTGAAGTTGACCTCAAGTCTTTGTAGTCCTCAACCACGGCAAGAAACGGATTCTCAAGAGTTTCAGGACATCATGCACATTGTGTCGAAAATCTCCCAAACTGTGTTCCAACAACGCTTGGTATGCTCACGCTTAAGTCATTGTAGCTAAGAATTAGTGAACTTTGCTGAAAATCAAACAGTCAAACAACATACTAACCAATCATTGAAATGTATAATGTGATTGTGTGAATGGATGCTGATGTTTTCTACATATAAACTGATTTTTTATTTTTATTTTTTTAAATTAAACAACAACAACAAACTAACCAATCAAGAAACTAGCCAAGTATCCACGCAGTTTCTTTTTTCTGTTTCTGTTTGCTCATCGAAAAGGCGCTATACACAATCGTCAGTAGTTGTGATTTCAAGGTGAGTACCAACTCGTACAAAGAAAACCCAAACAAAGCAAATGCCACCAAATAGCCAAGCAAATCGAAACCTTCCAACAAAAAAAGGTAATAATGTAAAAAAGAAATATATATATATTTTGCCTTTACAAATCGAGTGATTAAAAACGACAACAACAGACAAACTTGCTAGGAAACTGCACGCAAATCAATAACAAATGTGGGGCATGGTTGTTTTCACTCTTTTGATTCTACCTTAATAATAACAATAATATATCTTTTACGTGCTATTTCTTCAAATACCAAACAGCCCATTACAAAGCAAAGAATCAAAACGCAGTAAAAACAAACTCGTGCATGTGCACCCCCCCCCCACCCCACCCCTCCACCCCACCCCCACCCCCACCCCCACACTCTCACAGTGCATAGGATAGCTTGAAGAGGTGATATTTCATAGAACCTCGCATAATATTTATCATTAAAAAAATAAAAACTTTTCACACAGTGGTGTTAATGTGATTTTGTTTCAGGACCACGCTAAGGAACTGCACACTATTGAGCAAATACGTCAAGTCTGTGACCAAACATTGACTGTTTCCCTCACTGCAAACAACAAAGGTTGTTAAAGTTGTATGTTCATTGCAAAAGTGCTTTTTACAAACTGAGTATTGTACTTTGATCTATTGGTTTTTAAAGGGGGGGGCGGTGAGGGGGGGATGGGGGTTAAAAGAGCCAAAAGAAGAATGTGCCTTTATGTCTATATAGAGAGATAGGTAGGTATGTGGGTGTCGCGGTGCGTGTTTGCGTGCGTATGTGTGCGTGCGTGCGTGCGTGTGTGCGTGCGTGCGTGTGTATATTACGATACGCTGCCACAAATTAATACGTAAATCCTGTCGTTACATGCGTTTTGCTCGTTTCAGATTCTGTCGTTCAAAGTCTAGAAAAGGTAATCCGGCAGATCAACAAATACCAGCAGGAGGAAAAGACAAATCTGGCAGAAAAAGTGAAACGGGGCAGGATGAGTGCAAAGGAAAAGTCCGTTGCCAAGCAACGCCTTCAGAGCCTGTCACAACGGTGCGCTGCACTTCGGGAAGTGTTTCAGGCGCACCATCAGCTGAAAAAGTAAGTTTCAGAATCGCTAAAATGTTCAGCAGTCTCAAAAACTATTACTTTGATCAAAGATACATGCCTCAGTTCATGCCACAGGCGCCTCTGACCTGACGTGTTTTTAGTTGTTGTTGTTTTGTTTTTTTGTTTTTTGTTTTTAAATATACTCAGATTGATCACAGTGACAGCGATCGCATTCCACGTGCTTTATTAAATTTATTAATTACTTTCTAATACCAACCTGTCTGCAACCAGAGGCGAGCTGCACAATACATGTTCTTCTTTTGTTTAGCTTATGTTCGAGAATAATCACATCGACAGGTTTGGATTCTGTCAATTTTTGTTGCAATGTGTGATTAAGTTCGTTTAATATTTCTTAAGATTACTGCTGTGGTTATCACAGCTATTGTTTCAGCTCTTACGATTCAAAGCAGTAAACGAACCAAAAGTAACAACAACAAACGAGTTAGTTAGTCAGTCAGTCAGTCAGTCAGTCAGTCAGTCAGTCAGTCAGTCAGTCAGTCAGTCAGTCAGTCAGTCAGTCGTCAGTCGGTCGGTCGGTCGGTCGGTCGGTTAATTAGTTAGTGGATTTTAACGTCCTATCAACCACACAAGATCACCTCAGGACAACAAAAACAACAACAAACAAGCAAAACACTAACAGGAATCCTCTGTACTTGCAGAGCTGCAAAGTCCACGCAGATGAACAACAACGACAGGCCAGCGACGTCACTGAAAACCAGTGGGCCCAAGAACAATGACGTAGCCACGAGAACTATCTCCGCCCAACCACGAGCTGGCGACGTGCGCTCCGCGAAGCAAGACGCGCGCGCTGTTACGCTGCAGAAAAGCACGAAGAAAACGTCACGAACTGACGAAACTTTGCCAAGACTACAAGAATCACACACTGACGGGACTTTGCAAAGACTACAAGAATCACGCACTGATGAGACTTTGCAAAGACTACAAGAATCACGCACTGATGAGACTTTGCAAAGACTGCAAGAATCACGCACTGATGGGACTTTGCAAAGACTGCAAGAATCACGCACTGATGGGACTTTGCAAAGACTGCAAGAATCACGCACTGACGAAGCTCTGCCAAGGTTGCAAAGATCACGCACGGATGACCGTCTGCTTCAGAGGATGCAGAGATCATGTATTGATCATTCACTGCAATGGGCGCAGAATTCACGAAATCATTCTACAGCTGACACCGAAGATGTAATGCATGGATTTTCTGGCAAGGCTCCTAGTTCAGAATGTAAATCTTCTGCCTGCGGAATCGAAACCGACAACCTTTCTAGTGAAGTGCCTGTCTGCAGTGGACAGTCACATAAATCATATATTTCTCGTTCTAATAACGAAGATAACGAAAACACTACTGGCATCAGTAAAGACGCGGACAACGTTGTGGACAGCTGCAGTGAAATGTCACAGTCGATTCTGCTTCCAAAGCCACAGCTAAGACCAAACCATTCAGCTTCACTTCCTGTTTCGCCTCTGGGTACCACAGTAAGACGGCGTCACTCACAAGTTCCAGTTTTGAAATGCAAACCAGTATCAGAATCTTTACCAGAAACTCCGAACTTGAATCCGAAAACGGCAACAGAATCAAAACGACCTGGAATTTCAGCTGTGGAATTTCATCAGCTGCAGTGTGTTACGGCCTCCAGCCCGTCTGCCAGAAGTCAACAGCCTTCTGCTGATAAACATCGTTCAGAACCCAGTTTTTCGAAAGGTTCTCCTGGAACGCCAGACCTGTCGCGTCCACTACCCAGCACTTTGTCAAAGCGACCCACGTCGCTGACAGGTCCAAATGAAGGTGACTCTAGAACGAAAGGAGATGTGTATTCTCAGGACGTCTCACACGGGGAAGTCAGAGACACCGAGGGTACGGAGGACATGGAGGAAGAACGAGTCCAGCAGCGAGAACACGAGGACGGCGGATCCAAAGTTCTGGTCAGTGTCCACGGGAATGAATTCATGGACACTCAGGAAATGTCAACGCTGGTGGAAGCGGAACTGGACTCTGCAATGCTGACTGACCCTTCAACACAAGTACCTTGTGAACTTCCTATGGATTGCCAAGATATAGAAGTTGCACCTCTCCATCAGATGCAGACGTGTGTCACATCTGCTGCACCTCTTCATTGTGCAGAAGAGAGATCTCGGAAGTCCGCGCCAATATCTCAGGACACTGTCGAGGCATCTCAGTCTATTCTGCTAAACCACGATATTTTGGCTGCGCGGGAAAAGTCTCGCACGCAACAAAACGGAACAGAAGATCGCCGCGACAAGAGAGAAATGTGTTC
>JABMCL010000204.1:120000-130000 GCA_018857735.1 Alviniconcha marisindica | reverse complement strand
CTCTCTCTCTCCTACACACACACACACTACACACACACACACACACACACACACACACGCACGCGCACTCTCTCTCTCTCTCTCTCTCTCCTCTCTCTCTCTCTCTCTCTCTCTCTCTCTCTCTCTCTCTCTCTCTCTCTCTCGCTCGCTCTCTCTCTCGTCACCCTGATATAACTGTACCGGTTGACTGGGCGTAAGGCGTAAAACACCAAGTCACTTACTCCTTCCCTCTCCCTCCCCCCCCCCCCCCCCCCCCCTCCCCCCCCCCCCCCCCCCCCCCCCGGCCCTACTCATGATGTTGGCCAAACAAATTTGATCCGATTTTTTAAAATGAAATTTTGACTTAAAGGTGATGGTGCTAATGTATTTTACATCGATGTATACATGTTCCTCCATTACAGGATTGTCAGTGTTGAGTATTCGATTCTCGTTTATTTGGTGTTTATGTGAATTTTGACATTATCTCTAGCATTGTACTGAGAACGTTAATGAAGTAACAGGAATAATCAGTTGGTTTCGATGACGCAGTTAATTTTTGCTTGTTTGTAAATAACTTTTGAACGTTTTTCAGTTGTAAACATGATTTTGAATGCACACAGAGTTTCTAAAATTGAAAAGTTTTATTCTTCTTCAACGGTAATATACTTCATTCAAAATTACCAAACACATGTAATAGCCTCTTAAATTTGTTTTTACTGACGATATAACATCATGTAATACACATATCTATAATAATAAGTTATCACACTCAGTCTAGCACATTCTCTCTCACCGAAAATTAAGAGAGAGCGAGATTTAGTTATTAAGAGTATAGACTAGCATAGAACACAGTATTATTGAATCAACATTATAGTCCTTGGAATGAGACGAAAAATCAAAGTCCACGTGCTACAGGTAAGCGCACATTACAGGGCCCATGGCAGGGGATAAATGCTTGGAACGCTTTGGAACTGATTATTAAGCTTATCATTATCATTATACTCAGTCGCAGCTGACCTTTGAAGAAAGCAACCCAATTTCTAATGGGAAAAGTCCCATTTGAGACAGTATAAAGTGCGAGATACAAATACACAAAAGCGAATCTTCTTGAAGAAAACATCAGCAGAAAGGCGTGCACAAGTGCACTTGGAATAAACGAGATTCCAGGCTGAAACACTGAAAACATATGTTCACATCATCCAAATGTTGTTGCTGTTGTTTTACAGTAAAGTGTCTTAGTATAAATTATATGGATTGTCGATGAGAGAGAGAAGAAAAAAAATCTGTGTGTGTGTGTGCGTGTGCGTGCGTGCTGTGTGTGTGTGTGTGTGTGTGTGTGTGTGTGCGCGTGCGTGCTGTGTGTGTGTGTGTGTGTGTGTGTGTGTGTGTGTGTGTGTGTGTGTGTGTACGCGTGTGTGCTGTGTGTGTGCGTGCGTGCTGTGTGTGTGTGTGTGTGTGTGTGTGTGTGTGTGTGTGTGTGTGTGTGTGTGTGTGTGTGTGTGTGTGTGTGTTCGAGCAGAAGTGTTTATAAACAACAACACACCACACACACACACACACACACACACACACACACACACACACACACACACACCGACAAATCTATGTTCGTTGCATTGACAACTCCGTACCATTTCATGCACAGAATAAAAACAGTCTGTTATTATGTCAAAATGTCACGATTCGTGTGCTAATGACATACATAATTTTTAGTGTGTGCAAATAGTTCGGGTACTTTTGACTAACAGATCGAACTGTTTCCTAAAACGAAAACTATTCATGCAAGTGCTACCGTAATGTCCATGTTACCAGTACCAGTACCATGGTAACACAGAGACAAAAAAATGGGATGAACAAAAGTGATTTAAAAAAAAATCAACTTTTCAACACCTGGCTGTTTACAGCAAAATAATATAGCAGCTGAGAAACAGACTGGCTTGTCAGTTCCATGTTAACTGAAGAGAAAAGAAGAAAGGAAAACAACTCATGCATTGACCTGGCACCAGCACTGACAATGGCCGCTGAAGGCGCTATACGCCACACGGTGCTTAATTTCTCACAAACTCTGCTTTCTTTACTGCGTTCAAAAACGACCATAGGCCACTGTACACACTATATTTTTTTTTTATAACGTCTTAGATCTTACGAGCGGAGAAATTAGCTGGACTGGAACACCAGGAACTGCGGGCACAGCCATGGTGGCCTACGGTATCCCAGGTGGATCACAAGGTGTGCATGAAGTGGAAACGGTCGGTCTCCAGGACCGTGTAGAACTCTCTGTCAAACGCCTCAGCCTCTTCCCCGTTCAGGTGATTTTTCCAATCTCCTACCTCACCTGAAAGGAAAATCTAAAATAACAAGACGAAACGAACACTCCAAGGTTAAGAAACATTGCCCCACCGCCCACCCCCTCCCAAGCGAAACTAACTTGAGAAATGTGTTATGAAGTGAACTGGAAGGACATTTTTGGTAATTATAAATGGATAGTGCAATGTGTGAACTGATAATTTCACTGTTTAGCAGATGAACTGATATTAGAGCACATGAGCCAGATTCTGTGCAAAATAAATTGCAGAAAGCACTTGCGGTCAGGGGACTTCCATCCAGGCTAGGAAACACAAATCAGTGACACACGCGCGCGCGCGCAGGCCCAAGTATCTTTTAACTTTTGTTTGTCCTCTGATTTTTCGTGTGTGTGCGTGCGTGCGTGCGTGCGTGCGTGCGTGCGTGCGTGCGTGCGTGCGTGTGTGTGTGTGTGTTGGTTGGTTCTTTTGATTGTTACTTGTTGTTTTGCTGTTACATTTAGCTTTTTAGCAGAGTTAACCAATCAGTTTCAATGCGTAGCAGTCAACTCCCACCCCGCCCCCCGCCATGTACTGCACGCTTACCTTTCCGGTAAAGTTCTTGTCCAATCTCCATTCCAAGAAAACGGATCTGTTCCTTGGTCTCGTCCACCTTTTTCATCCTCTTAAAGGAGCACGCCTCCACGATGTCGGATATGAGGGCTTCCGTCGCGTCTACTTCAAGGTACTCTGCTAATTTCCTCACAATGCTCTGGGGGTTCTGAAGCGAGAAAAACGACGAATATATCCACGATCCTTTAGATCTAACTGAGAAATTAGCCGAGATTATGGTGGAGATAGTACTGGAATAATTAAGCGACAGCTAGTGAAGATCCTGAAGCAATAATGCATGAAGATAATTCCGACTACTACATACACTGGGCATAGCCAGGTTCTTAACTAGACGACGAACCTTGGCGTGGCTAGAATATGTGGCTAGATATATATACAAAGGGAAACAGGGCAGTGGTCTAATAAGACTTACGGTTTCTGTGGACGTAAAGCACCACGAAAGAAGAAGATTCTCAGGAGAAACTTCAGGGAATGACTGCATTACCAGAGTAAGGACTGCTAATTACGCCACAGTGGCCCGATCTATATTCAGATTTGAATATGCAATTGTCTGTATGGGATCACCACTTGCAAAAGGACACGTGTAAGAAACTGGAATATGTACAACGCAGCGCATGTTCTGGGGTGATCCTGTGCGACTGACGACGGGGTGCTAAAAATACAAGAAAATGTTAATATGCATTGTATGTCTGGGATCACCACTTGTGAAAAGAACATGTGTACAGACACTGGAATATGTACAACTCAGCACTCGTCCTGGGTTGACCCTGTGCGGTTTACGGCCGGGTTTTGAAATACAAGAAAGGTTTAATATTCATTTGTCTGTATAGGATCACCACTTGCAGAAGGACATGTGTACAGACACTGGAATAAGTACAACGCAGTGCATTTCCTGGGGTGATCCTGTGCGACTGACAACGGGGTGTTGAAATACAAAAACGAAAAACGCAGGGAAGTAGTGTGTCCTTGACAACTACTGACATAAACGGGATATATGCCAGTGTAATATCTTGGTTCCAGCTACTGGCCTTGTCTAAATGACAGTACTAAAACTTGCAAGAGATGTTATGCATGATCAAGAATGGCCTAGTAAACGTCAATCACTCGGGACTTTTGTCATAATTCTGGTCGACTAACAATTGTGATACTTAGACTGTACCATAGCCAAGAACTTATCTCTGCGATTGTACCATTGCCATGAACATATATCTGCCGCTTAGTTCTGTACCATTCCTTGTTCTCCCGAACTTGAATGGACTCGTCACTACAAAACTGGTGTGTCTGCATGTTTGTGAAATATTCAAAACGGCCTGACAATAAAGCGTACAGACACCGGTACTTGGTTCTCAGAGAAGAAGGTGAAACCGTTTTTATTGTATACAACCCAGTTACTAACTAGTAACTAACTGCGTTCATTCGTGTGTGTTTTCTTTTCTTTTCTTTTCTTTTCTTTCTTTTTCTGGAAGAAGAACATTAGGAAATAACGTGCATCGGGACATAAAAAGTAGGCCAATTAAAAGTATGCAAAGAAGTTTAAATGAGTGAGTAAATGCAAGCTATGCATTGTAATGATGGACGCATGCATGCTATTTGAATAAACGCTCCATAGTGATGTCCTGGGCAAAAAGCAACGACAACAAAAGCAAAAGAAGCAAAAGAAAAACGTGCACAGGAACCTTGAAGTAGGCTACCAACCCAAGTAGGCTAAGTATTGAATAACAACCGTTGTTGTTGTTGTTGTTGTTGTTGTTGTTGTTGTTGTTGTTGTTGTTGTTGTTTGTTTGTTTGTTTTGGGGGGAGGTTGTTGTTGTTTTATTTTATTATTATTTTTAAATTGGGGGGTGGGTCGTTGTTTTTGTTTTGTTGTGTTTTGTGCTGTATTTTTGTTTATTTGTTTGTTTTGTTTTGACGGCCAGTCAACCTCGTATGTCATATAAGGGCAAGGAGAGTGGACTAAAAAGAGGGTCGTCCTTTGGCTAGTGGTTTGTTCAGGGGTAATAATAAAGTAAATATGACATTCTAAATAACTATATGCACTGAGGCGGTCTTTTCAGTCTGAGTTAGCCCTGATATAATTATTATTCATAGTTTTTATATAGCGCTATTCTCTGCTCTCGAGCAGACTCAATGCGCACATGTCGCATGTGATTCTGAATGAGTGACTGTATCCTTTTATAGCGCGTATTAAATATAACCCCTTGGTGGTAGACTGGGCTCAAAGCACTAACTAACTAACTAACTTTCAGTCTGAGAGCGGCTTTTCCGTGCGAGTTCCACTGTAGGCATACATCGGCAATGAGCACATAGGGACAAACAGCAGACGTAAGACCATGGACCTACATATACAGGTACATGCTCGCTCTGCTTCTTCTTCAAGGTTGCTTACGTCCACAGAGACCGTAGTTACGGACTATTAGGGACGGGGAGCCCAGGACGTCCACCTCGCCTTTCACACAGCTCCTGCTATTTTTAACGGTGCCATGGCGTGTAATGTGAAAGAGTAAATCGGACTTCATCTGTGACTTGATGACTGCGTTTCATGTAATAATTATGCATGATCTTCGTGATGCATTAGACACTAATCTTCTTCTTCTCCTTCTTCTTAAGGCACTAATCTTCTTCTTCTTCTTCTTAATTTTTTTACGTTTTTGTTTTTTGTTTTTAATTGTTTGTTTTTTTAATCAATCAACTGAGTACATGTCTATGTCAGGGTGCAGACAAGGTCTTGAACGGCTAACTCAGTCCAAATTACAGCTTGCGTACAAGTTTGGAAAGCCGCGCTTTTGTTCAGACCCCTTTATTTCGTGGTCTCCTGGTATGACCTAAACGCTGAACTGTAATATAACTTGAGTGTTGTTGTTGTGTGTGTATGTGGGGGAGGGGGGGGGGGGGTGTTTACAGAGCTCAGTTGATCTAATCCCAGTTATTTGCTCCGGCTCATTTTAGTCAAGTGTTGTAAACTTGCCCGCTTCATCTCTTCGTACGACACGTTGAAAACTGGCGTCGTGTCGTCGTTGTCCTTGATGAAACTGCTCATCTGATTGAGGTACTGGGCGTAGTGACCGTACATCACTGAAACAGAGGCACGCAAATCTATGTATGATGACTGATGATGAGTGCTAATTTGGTGGTCCTTTGCTATCATTGGCGGGAGCTACCACAAGTATCATTTTTGTCGCGACAGACGATACTTGTGGCAGCTCCCGCCAGTGATACTTGACTACAGCGAAAAATGGGGAGCGCGGGATACTAGACCCTCCTACTACAACTACTACTGCTGCTGCTGCTGCTGCTGCTGCTGCTGATGCTACTACTACTATTAGTATTACTACTACTACTAATGATAATAACTTAAGGCTACTTAGAGCACCTAAGCCGTACTAACTCTAAACGCTTATAAATTCTTTAAACGTACATATATTGACAATCCATGTATGATGACTGGTGATGAGTGCTAATTTGGTGTTCCTTTACTACAGTGAAAAAATGGGGAGCGCGGGATACTAAACCCTACTACTACTGCTACTGCTGCTGCTGCTGCTGCTGCTGCTGCTGCTGCTGCTACTACTACTACTGCTGCTGCTGCTGCTACTACTCCTACTACTACTACTACTACTACTACTACTACTACTACTATGATGATGATGATGATGATGATGATAATAATAATAAAGGCTACTTAGAGCATCTAAGCCGTACTGGCCCTAAGCGCTTACAATTTCTTTAAACGTACATATATTGTCAACAAAGATTCAGTGTAACACGCACGCACGCACGCACGCACGCACACACACACATACATACACGCACACACCACACACACACACACACACACACACACACACACACACACACACACAAACAAACACGCGCGCGCGCTTGGTATCTCCTTTAAACATAGTTCATTCTTCTGGCACAAAATTCACTATCCAACAGCATCCTGCGCGGACACCAAAGAATGCCGACACGCTACAGTCGCAGCTAGGCCACGAAGCAGTGAGTCGCTCCGTGTGCACTGAAGATCCTAAAGTCAGCCACGCTACGGCGGCATTGCCTCAGGCAAGGCGTGTGGAAAATATAACTACAGCATGTTTAAATCTTGTCGCGTGAGGCGCTGTTGCAGCCAGTCACAATGCAGACCGACAGTCAGCGCGGGCTTAAGCCCGTTATCAACTGGCGAATGTTTGTTCGCCGAACATACTTCGGACAGTTCGACGAACTATGATTCGTTTCTCAATTGAACTTTTAGTTCGCCGAACATGGTTCGGACAGTCCAGACTTTACTTCGTTCTCAACTGGCTTGTAATGAGATGCAAGCTTCGGCCCGAACTTGCGGCAGACGCGCAGCAGACAGCATGATCGAAAATGTAGGCTAAAGTCAAGTCAATATACTTTAATCATCCTTCACAGGGTAATTCAACTAACTACTATCTCATTGTGGATCTCCGAGACAAGGCTGCGCCTCCCACAAGTCAACAAATAAACAAATTCCCTCCGAAGCGAGTGGAGAACCTAGCGACACCGTCATCCATTTCAGTTTATTTTTATTTTTTCTTCATCCACAGGAGAGCTCTGCTCTCGGCCAATCAGAGGCAATGATCGTCGAATAGGGCGTATGTTCCCAGAACATGCTGAGTGAAGCTTTTTGGACCCCGAATATAGCTTCGACGAATACTTCCAACTAGGTTCGCGAAGAAAAGTTCGCCCAATTAAGAACCAACTAGCTTCGCCGAATACTTCCAACTAGGTTCGCGAAGAAACATTCGCCCAATTAAGAACCAACTAGCTTCGCTGAATACTTCCAACTAGGTTCGCGAAGAAACATTCGCCCAATTAAGAACCAACTAGCTTCGCCGAATACTTCCAACTAGGTTCGTGAAGAAACATTCGCCCAATTAAGAACCGACTAACTTCGCTGAATACTTCCAACTAGGTTCGCGAAGAAACATTCGCCCAATTAAGAACCAACTAGCTTCGCCGAATACTTCCAACTAGGTTCGCGAAGAAACATTCGCCCAATTAAGAACCAACTAGCTTCGCCGAATACTTCCAACTAGGTTCGTGAAGAAACATTCGCCCAATTAAGAACCGACTAGCTTCGCCGAATACTTCCAACTAGGTTCGCGAAGAAAAGTTTGCCCAATTAAGAACCAACTAGCTTCGCCGAATACTTCCAACTAGGTTCGCGAAGAAACATTCGCCCAATTAAGAACCAACTAGCTTCGCCGAATACTTCCAACTAGGTTCGCGAAGAAACATTCGCCCAATGAGCGACTTTGCTGGCTTGAGCATTGCACTGCCCAAATAGGCCCAGCGCCACCTACTAGTGTAGGAGAGATCATTTGCAGCTGACTTCAGCTTTGTCAAAGCTCCAAATATGCCCAGCGCCACCAAGCGGGGCGATCCGCAGCTAAGTCGCGAAGAAAAGTTTGCCGAATTAAAAACCAACTAGCTTCGCCGAATACTTCCAACTAGGTTCGCGAAGAAACATTCGCCCAATTAAGAACCAACTAGCTTCGCCGAATACTTCCAACTAGGTTCGCGAAGAAACATTCGCCCAATTAAGAACCAACTAGCTTCGCCGAATACTTCCAACTAGGTTCGCGAAGAAACATTCGCCCAATTAAGAACGGGCTTTACGCAATGACGGCTCGCGCGTAGCTCCCTGATTCAGAAATTGGCGAAAACAAAACTGAGAAATCATTATTAGCCTATAGAATGCGTATATCTGTGTATAATACGATGGGAACCTTTAACTGCTACGGCGATGAGACAGGGCCGGGAAAAATAATGAGTGTGAGGTTGTGAGGTATCACTATATTGTCGGGAGTCGCGACAAACACGCGTTTGTCTCGACAAAACACGTCTTTTGTCGCGACAAAAGTATGCTTGCGGCGACAAAACTTTTGTCGCGACAAAATTATGTTTGTCGCGGCAAAATATTTTTTTCGCGACAAAAATGATACTTGTGACAGCTAATGATAGTGAGGTTCGACAAGGTTCATTTGCATCGCCGAACGCCTGTCCGGCTTACTGTCGCTTGTGTGTGGTACCATCTTTCATGGTGCTTTACGTCCACAGAAGCCATAAGGCTTATTAGGGACGTTGAAAGGAAGGGGGGTCGGGTAGGCCTATGAGTAGCTCGTCAAAGCGCTCCGATGACCCGCAAAGACCGAAGAGACCGTTCAGCCACCGCCAGAACAACAGTGCTAATCAAGCTATAAGGAGGTGGGGACCCCGCCAGTGCGAAGCAGCTTGTGTACTTCGCTGACTGCTTTTCCAAACATCTGTGCGGCGCAGTCACAAAGACAGTCTGTCCAAAAGGCAACTGTTGAGGAACAACTCAGCAGCGAGACAATCCATCCAGCTATGAGAGCCCAGCTCCAGCTCCACCTCCCTGTTCTTGATCTCTCCTGAGCTCTGAGATGGAAAAAGATGTTCGGCAATGTTGCTTTACGTCCACAGAGCCCATAAGACTATTAGGGACGGCAGGCAAAGATCGTAAGTAAGTAAGTAAACATAGTGGTTAACGTTCACAGAAACCGTAAGGCTTATTAGGGACGGGGAGAAGGGGGTACGCAGGTTGGGGGATTGGGGGGGGGGGGGGGGGGGGTCGATTATATACCTATCGCTACACTGTCACCACCAAAACGACTCATGCATTAAGATGGGCAGCGATGAGAGCCATTTTAATGTTTCATTAATTGTGAGGGACAAAGTCGAAGGCAAAAAAATATCCACAGACCACAACTTTTGAAGAGAAAGGAGAGCCAAAGCGGATTCGAACCGAGGTCCCTCTGCTTTGCGGTTCAGTGAAGCTGGTTTGCACGAGTGAATGCCCTTTGTAATCTTTTGCGCAAGAAGTCACGAGAGGTCACAGCGTCACTTCCGGGCCGATTTCTGAGTAGGCGTTGCTTCACGCTGTGTATAACAATGGAAGTTGAACCTAGAATAGCGAAGCAGTACAAATGTCGCCACTGTTGCAGTTGCAAAAAGTACCGGGGAAAGGGGATGGAGGGTGGAAAAAAAGTGTCTGCGTCGTTTTTTGGCTGACCAGAAGATCGCTATTTCGTGTAAAAAATGCGTTTTGGGGCATCCTATAGCAC
>JABMCL010000204.1:112500-117500 GCA_018857735.1 Alviniconcha marisindica | reverse complement strand
AGACCTTTGCACAAAATACCGATTATTTATTTTTTGATTTTTTTGTTTTTTGTTTGTTTGTTTACGGCGAATGTGTTGTGTGCGCCTGCATGGCAATACTATTTGGAAAAAATAGGATGAATAAAAAGATTTTAAAAGCTATAAACCGGTTAAACGGAAATTAACCAACTGCACCTAACATGCCCATATCCCTCTCCCATGCATACAAGGTTCAAGGTTTTATTGAGCTTTTTGCCACTGGGGGCTAGAAAGCGAAGTTACATTCACACACATTCATTATGAACAAGTACGAGTTCTACTAATAAATAACTACCACACTTTATATATAAGAAAGAAAAAAATACTCAAACACAAATCAAAGTTGTTATAAATATGTAAGGCTAAGGCGTAAAAATTAAATATTTCTTATTTCGTCGTGTTTCATTATTGGCTTAATCAAAATAACTCAAAAATACAACTAATAAATTTGGCAAGCTTAACATCCTTAGATTTTGACGTCATATTCATGAGGCTACAAAATTGGGCACGTTGGGATGATGTGTATAATATTTATCAACATACTTAGTACGGTTTCTCTTGACATTTTCGTTGGAACAGTTAAGCAAATAGTGAAATTCATCTCCTACCTCACCACTGTCACAAACAGTACATATTCTTTCATCCCTTGGAATACCTAACGATCGTCTTTGCTGGATTGGCAGTCTGTGGTTACTAAGTCTAAATTTCAATACTCTTTGTCTTAGGATAGATGGGAGATAGGTTATATATTCTTCAAAGCAAAATTTTCTTTTTAAATAAACGATAATTACTACAAACACTATTTTCAGCTACTCTGCTTTGCCATTCTTGTATAAATAGGTCCATTAGTCTTTGCTTCACTATACGTTTAAAACTTTCGATGGTATGGATTTGGTTAGACCAAATATACGATAATCCTAAACTATCTAGTAACGAATGCACTTTCATAAGCCATGGGAGTTTATAATCGCTTGCATAATACAACTTTGAACACAGCTGAAACATTAGGTTAGAAATCTTGGGCGATTCAGAGTGAGAGGTACTGCACAAACCATACCAAAATCCTAACATCTGCATTTTGCTTCAATTTCTATCGGATATCTTCCCACTTCCCCAAGCACCATACATGTTGGGGTTGTAACTTTGACACCTAAGATCAGTTTTAAAAATCGAAGCTGTAGTTTTGAGATTACATCCATCTTCTCGCACGCCCATATTTCACAACCATACAAAAGGACTGGGTGCACACATTTTTCAAAAAGTTCTAATTGTATATCTAGTGGCAAATTTAGCTGCCGACATTTCCTTAACAATGAAAACATAGCCCTGTTTGCAAGTGAAAACTGTAACTGTTGTGCTTTTTTAAACTTGTTATTATAGTTAAATTTTACTCCCAAATATTTATAATCCCAGACAACGTCCACAGTTTCCTCATTAAAATTGAATTTCGGCATTTTTCTGATCTTCCCTCTTGAAAATATCATGACTTTGGTTTTCCTAACATTAATATCGAGACCCCAGAATTCACAATATATTTTGAGCATATCTAACGCTCTCTGCAAATCTTCAGGACATTCGGCTAGTACAATTGTGTCATCTGCGTACAACAATAGAAACAAATATAAAAAATTGTCGATATCTTGAAGACACACATCCTGGGCCAATGCAAATGGTAGTTTTAGGCCCTGAACATTTTTACTAATAAGAAAACCTTTCAAGTCATTCAAAAACAGCGAAAACAAACTGGCGACAAATTTTCCCCCTGACGCAGACCAACATTTGAGACAAAAAACTGCGATAGACCATGCCTAGTTTTCACACATGATTTTGTTTTAGCATGCATATCTCGTATCACACGTAGAACCTTCCCATTCACACCAGAATTTAACAGTTTTCCCCACAACAATCCGCGCTGAACACTGTCAAAGGCCTTTTTATAGTCAATAAACGCACAAAATAACCGTTTTTTTCCGCTGCAAATATACATCAATGAGACAATGTAAAGCAAAAACATGATCCATCGTCGAATGCCCTTTCCTAAAACCTGATTGTTCAGTACCAAGAATGTCATTGGTTTCTAAAAAGGAATGAATTCGATCGTTTATCACACTAGTAAAAGTTTTCCAAAACAACTCAGCACAGTTATACCCCTATAGTTATCTGGGTCATTCACTTTACCTTTTCCTTTATAAACAGGACTAATATAGCCAATGGACCAAGCGTGAGGAATTTTACCTGTTTGCAGTACAATATTAAATAGCGTAGTAACTGCGATTACAAAAGGTGAGGATCGCGCCAATGAGGCGAAAAGCAAGACTTTTCACTCTTACCTGCTTTGGGGTAAGCACACAGAATGACGTCATCATCCCGTAGCTCTAGTTCTCTGATGTCGTCGATTTGTTTCTTCCACGTCACCATGCTGAGTTGTACCGGTGGAAGTGGTAGTCCTTCAACTTCTCCTAACGGCAAAAATCGTTTGCCGAACACTTTTCGGCCAAGCTGCGACAGCCAGGTGGTCATTACTATTAATTTTGCACACAAGCACGTACGAAACGTGTGATGATTTTCAAATACGAAAACCTGTATTTGGTTATAACACTTAATGTTGTGTCCACACAAGTTTGCTGCCAGTTCTGGGCGTTTTTTGTTTGTTTGTTTGTTTGTTTTTTAACGTCAGCTTCGCGGAACCCTTGGTGATGTAGTTTTCACACTGGAGTGAGAGCTGATGATAGTGAAAAGGTGACGTACGTGCCGGCGCCGCGCTGACGTCAGCGATGTCGTGACGTCACAGTGTTCGATGGTGATGAGCTTTCCAATTCTTCAAAACTCAACCCCCGTCCATGTGTTGCTGACGTCATGCACGGCAATCCTGTAACAAAGAAAATAATCTTGAACTTTCAAGTAATGTCAGTTAATTTCCCTTTCAACCTTAACCACGACCACTGACCATTTGTTTGTTTTGTTTGTTTGTTTGTTTGTTTGTTTTGTTTTGTTTTGTTTTGGGGGTTTTCCGCCAGTATTTCCTCAAAGATTTGAATAACAAGATTGTTCCGTGTGTGCTATAAAAGAGTCTCAAAAACTTCCGCGCAGTAATTTTCGTATCTACTTAACGTTTTCATCCCATCCCGTTCACTGCGATCGTCTGCTGGCACCCGCATTATTCGGATTCATAAAGGAAAGAATTGGTTCCAAGGGATGTGCGCGTTTTACTATCTTGTCAGGGGAACGTGGAACATGGAACGGTATCAAAGGCAACATTGGCGAAACTTCTGAGTGACGGCGTGGAGCGCCTATTGGCTTATGGGCGCATAGATACCATCTTCAGCTGAGCTGAACTGAAATGTCACGCGGAATAAGCTTTATTCCCTAATCTGTACAACGTTACGCTCAGAAACAGTGCCTGCTCAAAACTCGAGTCAAAACTTAAAACTCGAGTCAAAACCACACTATCTTCAGCTCAGTGCACGAAACCCAACCCCTAAATTTTGTGTATTAACCCCCCCCCCCATCCCCATCCCCACCCCAACACACACACACACACTCCTCTCCTCTCTCTCCTCTTCTTCCTTCTCCCTCTCCTCTCTCTCTTCTCTGTTAGCCTGTCTTCTAGCTGGGTGTGTCGTGTGTGATGTGTGTGTGTGTGTGTGTGTGTGTGTGTGTGTGTGTGTGTGTGTGTGTGTGTGTGTGTGTGTGTGTGTGTGTGTGTGTGTGGGGGTGGGGTGTGTGTGTGTGTGTGTGTGTGTGTGTGTGTGTGGTGTGTGTGTGTGTGTGTGTGTGTGTGTGTGGTGTGTGTGATGTGGTGTGGTGTGTGTGTGTGTGTGTGTGTGTGTGTGTGTGTGTGTGGAGTGTGGGTGTGTGTGAGAGGAGGTGCGTGTGCGTGTGTGTGTGGTGTGTGTGTGTGTGTGTGTGTGGTGTGTGTGTGAGAGAGAGAGAGAGAGAGAGTGTGCGTGTGTGTATTGAGTGTGCGTGTGTGTGTGTGGTGTGTGTGTGTGTGTGTGTGTGTGTGTGTGTGTGTGTGTGTGTGTGTGTGTGTGTGTGTGTGAGAGAGAGAGAGTGCGTGTGTGTGTGTGTGTGTGAGGAGAGAGTGTGTTGGGGTGTGTGTGTGTGTGTGTGTGTGTGTGTGTGTGTGGTGCGTGTGTGTGTGTGTGTGTGTGTGTGTGTGTGTGTGTGTGTGTGTGTGTGTGTGTGTGTGTGTGTGTGGAGAGAGAGAGGTGTGTGAGTGTGTGTGTGTGTGTGTGGGGGTGTGTGTGTGTGTGTGTGTGTGTGTGTGCGTGCGTGAGTGTGTGCGTGCGTGCGTGCGTGCGTGTGTGTGTGTGTGTGCGCGCGCGCGCGCTCCGCGTGTCCTTTACCATGACCCCCGTAGACAAATCCTACAAAACAGATGAAATCCGCCATGGTCACATGCTGTGATAATCTGAACTGGGTGATCATGCCCCGTGACAAAAAGGTTAATGCAATGCAGCACTGATATAATTAACATGAGGAGATGAAACCTCCTCCAATGAAATCACTTTGCACAGTATCAGGCGGCCGTAGAATCCACAGGCACCTTGCATTAGTTGATTCATTTTGGACGGAGCTTCAGGCTAAAACTAGGCAACTGGTTTCTTAACTAGGCAACTGGTTTCTCACCGATATGAAGCCGCATAATTTCAAAAACCGATTTTGTCGTCATTTGCGATTGCAGTTAAGCCGCAATAAAGACCAAACGCAATGTAGAAAGTATGTTTGCCGCAGTATTCGGCGAACGAAACTTGTTTTGAGACTGAATTAAGCTTAGCCTATAACTCCTTTAAAAAAAAAAAAACAATAAGCAATCGGTGTCAAGTGCCTATGAACTGTATGATTATGCGAGCACTCATCATAATTTATGATGTCATCATTGACAAATTCCATAGTCTACATACTGGGCTTGTCGGTATTTGGCTTTGAAGACTTTTTAGATACCAGACATACCGAGTGGTCAGAATGTGACTGGGAAA
>JABMCL010000204.1:87500-107500 GCA_018857735.1 Alviniconcha marisindica | reverse complement strand
TGTATGAGGGGAGGCTACTCAGATGGCAGGAAGCGAAACTACTGAAGATCAAACTGGATGGGAAATTGAACAATTTGAGGACACCATCGCCTCTCGTCGAAGGTTTCAGCTGTGCATTTATCGCACGATATCCGACGTTCAGACTGCCTCGTACTGAAGTCGAGTAAGTTGCTGATAACGACCTGTTCCCTCTGATTTAGCTAGATTTGCTGCAGATTGTCAATTCAGCAAATACTGCAGGCCACACGCGTTCTCTATCGTCTGCCCAAGCAGGCATTGCACTTTGCAGTCAGCCGGTTCAGACTCCCGATGACCCGAAAGTCAGCTGTTCACACAGCCGGCGTGACGCCAAAAAAATAGGTCTGCTGGGTGTTTTAGCCTTTGCAGATACAGCGTGTTTACCGTTATTTTTACGACTCTTTTGGGGAAGTTTATAACCGGGAAGTTACTTATTTGAAAGGGGTCTGACTTAGGTCAAGTGCTTGGACACTGATGACTGAATGATTGTTTTGGTGATGAGAAAGACTTTGAATGGAGCGTAGATTATACTTTGTACAATTGTAGTGTTAGTTCAGGTGGTTGGACAGTGAATGATTGTTTTGGCGATGAGGAAGACTTTCAATGGAGTGTATTTTATACGTTGTATTTGTAACTAGTGTATTCCATTATTTATTATTTTATATGTTTAATTGGTAGGGTTTCACTTTTCTCTTAATTCTCGGTAAACATGCACTTTAGGTGCAGAAGATGGCAGACCCAGATTCTGGATGTGATTCATCCTGCTTTACTTCTGCAAAAATCCTTGCAATCAGTACGAGGTCATGAGGCATGCAAGTACCTGTCGACATCTTGAATTGTATGATTTCTTCTCACTTACTTTCTTCTTCTTCTTCTTCTTCTGTATACATAGTGTCCATCTTCAAGTTCAACATTTGTAAGAGACTGATACTTTTAGTGCAGGCTGGGATATTTTGGTGTTCCATAATCCACTGAACTGACATGGACTACAGGATCTTTTTGCATGCATTATATATATATATATAATATTAGTTATTGCACACAGGGACCTCACTTTATAATCTCACCCAAAGGCCTTTTGTAGAGTCCGTAGAGAATTTGACTTGAGAGAACTCTGAGGGTGGGTACAATACTACAAAGCCATCAGTACTGAGTACCATACAACGGTCACCCATGTATTTGGTGAACATGCTTGTTCATGCTTAACTTTGGCTTTTGAGAGTGAGTATTCTTGCTCTGTGCCATTGACTCTCTTCTGTTGGGTGTTTTAGCCTTCATGGTATGCAAGATGTTTACCATCCTTTTGTTCTTTTGGGGAAGTTTGTAACCGGGAAGTTACTTATTTCAAAGGGGTCTACTTGTTCAGGTGGTTGGATGCTAAATTATATTAATTTATTGTGTTGGAAGTGATGAAAATGACGTTGAATGGCGTATACTTGTAGCGATTCTGTTTATTAAATATTTTGTGTTATAATTAGTAGCGTTTCACTGTTCTCTTAATTCTGTGCACTTTTGTTGATTATGATGTTTTGTATTAATTATTCACTTCAGGCTCACGGTAGGTGTAGGTGCCAAACAAAATTATCTCTTTTCTTTTCTTTTTTCTTTTTTACTTTTATTTAAGCATTGTTGGCTGTTGGCACCCACAAAAAGAAATTATATGAAGGTGTCACACATAGCTCATATGTTGTCCTAACCAGCATTATATCCTCAGTCAGTGTACCAGTTGTAAGTAACTTACTAACTTTCTAGTAGCACTAGTAGTAGTACTAGTAGTAGTTACTGTCACTGTGAAGAAGACTTTGCACGAGTACTAAAATACAGAAGCAAAGAAACCTGATGCTAGTAATTGTGCTTATTATAAATATAATTATTCAAATCAAATCTTCGCAACAATTTGCCATTTACTTTGAGTCACTAGAGATCAAGTCGACAGTGAATGAGTGATACTCATAATATTTATACTATAGTTAGTAAGTCACAGCATTGCCATTGAAATTCAGTTCATGTGTGTGTGTGCATGTTTCACTTTCAACGTTTGTGAAATTACATGATTTTTGGCAAGGATCCCATCATGGGCCAAACAAATCTGTGTTTTTAATCTAAAAACTAAACAGACTTCTCAAAACTGTGGACTGCCACTGAATTTTGTCATGGAACATTTGGTAGTTAAAATTATGAATGGGACATCATCAGTCCTGTGATGTTGTTTGCATGCAGTCAAACAGAATGGTCATGTGTTTCTCTGTTGCACCATTTCTTTTGTTATCAGCTTACATAATCAGTCCCAGCGTTCTGGGTAAATGCTTTTAAATTTAAGTCAGTCCAGTGAACACAGTGCCATTTCATAGCTCGCTGTCCAGACAAATGTTATAATAAATTATAAAATATTTCTTGGATATTGGTGAACTTGCAGCTGGATTGTGGTGTTACTGATTGTGGAAGAAACTGCTTTACTGACTAACACTACTACTGACTGTCTGACTGCTTAATATGGAAACAGCACTGTCTCTCTTGCTGTTTTGTGAAAGAAAATTCATTGATATTTATAGTATATATATAGATAATAATATATGACATATGTTAGGTGCTGTTAACTGAACCATTTGTTAGTTGATCAATAATATACTGTATGTTACCATGCGTTACAAAAGACATTCGCCACATTGCAAGTTTGATGACTGTACTAATCTAATTTGATGTTTTGTCATTTTGTTTCAGTGTTGATTTCACAGCAGATCCAACCCATCAGCAAGAAGAAGTGGCCTTGTCCCCTGAGCTTTGCATGATGAGTGAGAACTTGGAACGGAGCACCAACAGATGATGACTGCATTTTGAGACCTGTCGACATCACCACAGCCCACTGAGGTCCTGCTGGCTGGAGCGACGTCTTTTGTCAGTGAAGTTGAGCGTCTTATCTGTTCCGCAGCGTCAGTTCTTTCAGAGAAATAGTTGACAGAAAAGCATTTCACACTGCCAAGCTCGTTAGGAGATGAAGCGCTTTGACTGTGAAATGCGTGTAGGCGGACAGCTGCAGTTGGTGTTGGTGGAGCAGCGTAGACCATGAGCCTTTAGACGTTATGGAAACAAACTGCAGTGACATCACTTGACAGGGAACACAGCAGCACTGGTTGTGTTTTGCTGTGTTCTCCTCTCTTTCATCCAAACATGCACGCTATACTCGGTTTGAAGAAACGAAGTGCGATATGAGTACAAATGTTTGCCTTGTGCTTTTTTGATTAAGAGTGCTGTTGTTTGTTTGTTGGTTGTTTCCATTAGAATTTGTAGAAAAGAAGGAGAAAATCCGACCAGCGTTGAAGAAAAGGCTTTGCAGCGTTTGCATTACATGTTGAATGGAATGTTTTGAAGCGCCTGTGTCAGCGCATGGGTTAACTTAAAGACAACCAGTAATGAACCTCAAAGTTCTAGAATCAAGTTTGATTTAGACAACAGCAGCAAACAAAAGCTACTGACCAGAAGTTTAAGGTTGAGTTTGAAAGTGACTGCGCTGTCATGGTCATTTCTTCAACCATAGCAAAATGTTTTTAACAATTGCACTGTCATGTGCCATGGTTTCACACAGGTATTTTTTCCTACTCTATTTTTTGTCCTTGATATATGGGACAATTGCTGTGTCCGAAAAAGAAAATCTCACTGCCGCAGTAACAGATTCAACGGACCTGGTGAGCAGCAGTAGTGTTGCTGTCAAAGATGTCGGCACACATATCACAGCAGACTCAGAATCTGAGCATGCTGGCACCAAACCATCCAAACAGAAGAGTATATTACTGACTGCCATCACTGACAGTGCCTCTAAAACTAGTAAAGATCCCTCCCACTCTGGCAATCACAGTCAGGAAACCAGCGACACAGTCCCGGTGGGAGCCAGATTGTCTACAGCCCTTCGTTCCAGAACTTCAGACAGTTCCAAAACCAAAATGTGGTACAGCACTGCTGGTTGGATGCCCAAGCGTGGAATCAAGCCTGACAAATCTATAAACTTGACTGTCCTGCCCATGTTAGCCTTTGTGTTCTTTGTCTTTGGGGTCTGTATCAAATGTTACTCCTGGATGCGAGACCAGGAACGCACAAAAGCCCGCGGCCAACTTGACTTTGAGGACGACGATGAAGTGAACTACAACATCATAACAGCTGGCGAGCAGGGCTACCGAGAAGTGGACATTCGCTCTGACGCCACCTCCATATATGATACTGTTACTTCCTTCCGCTCATTCCGTCTTCCATTCAATGACCACACAGTCACTTCTGTTAGATCTCTTCCAAACCAGCCATATGCAACATACCGCTCCATCGTCCTGCAGAAGGCTGATGAGGGTGTGTATGACAGCGTTCATTCATACAAAGCATTCCTGGAGAAGACGATAGAAATGAATGAAGTGGATATTGAAGTTGAACTTGTTGACAACTACACACCCAGACCGCGTAGCAGAAGCTCTGATTTTGGGTCAGATGGGACACCTCAAGGAGTGCCCAAATCCAGAAAACGAAGGTTGCGTCGCCACTCTGGTGGCCGCGGCTTGGAAGGCAGCGTTAAGGCACAGGCTGAGAGAGAACGCTTTAGAAGGCACTCTGAGAAATCAACGCCTCCACCACCTCATCCGGAATCCATCCGCTGTAAAACATTCCACCGACGTAGCTCTCCTGCCATTTTAGAACCACTGCTGCAAGGAACAGAATTCAAACTTTCCCTCGAGCAATCCGACGAAGAAGAGCACTGCACCGCCTCTATTCCTCACAGCATTCTGGACAGGCAGGCCTCCAACTCGTCCTCTTCCACCAGCCGATCAAGCAACAACAGCGCCCGCAAGCGGAGAGAGCCGTCCCACAAGCATTGCCGGGAAAAAGCCCGGCAGAAGCGAGCCTCGCAGGACCTCTTAGCAGACAGACACCTGAAGGGGTCGAGTCACAGCAGTGGCCATTGTTCTGACGACAGTCCCAAGAGCTCCTCATCCTCAAAAGGCAGCAGCAGCTCCAACGAGCTTGACTCAGACAGCGACGTTACGGACAGTGGCCTCGTTGTGGACTTGCAGAAACCGGCGGAAAAAAGCTGCTTCAAAAACAGCAGGGATGCTTCCGGGTCAAAGCTGCCTTGCGAGCTAGCTGGTGGCGCTAAGAATGGGTCACGGAAAGTTCACAGGTTCAAGGTCAGCTTTGTGGACGATGCGGTTCTGTCAGCTGCTTCTGATTAGTTCCTGCAAATGAATTTCAGTATATGTGCACATGTTATAGCTCCCACCCCCCCAACCCCACCCTTATTTTTTTTAAGGCATTAGTCTAGATAGTCACAGTACTTACACGTACTGACTTACTGTAAAGTCATTTCCAAGTTTCTGCCACATTCCTCACAAGGAGTGTATACTGGATGAGATATGTCAGGAAACAATATCGACCCGATGCATAAATTAAGCCATACATACTGCTCACATGAGCAACTCTAGTGTGTACCAGGCTTATTTATATACTCCGATTCATTCAGGATGTCCCAAACTTCTCTACTTTTCTTTTTTGCCTATGGTCTGTGACACAGAAACGGCTGTTGCATACCTGTAACAGTTGCATGCCAGAGGAACATTGCTATTGACTGACTGAGTGTTATTTATTTTGCAAGGACTGAAGAGTGAAGCGGTCACTCTTCTTCTTCTCTCCGGATCACAGGCGTTATAACTCAAGCCTTGTGTTCTTGTAGTTGCAATGCACTATGTAGGAAATGATGTTTGCATGAAGATTTAACAATTATGGCATCCATAGTGCAAAGAATAATGATGTCCACAGTATTTTGAAATGGAAGTTTTACTCACTGCTTGTTGTTTTGTGTCAATCATGATATTCGTGAAAAACAATTTTAGCCAAGTTGGAGGATTATGAAAAATTGGGGACAAAGTGATTGATTAGCTTGCTCTGTCAGTGTTAAAAAAAAAAAAAATAAACAGGCTGATGCCTGCTTTATATTTTGGGTTTGATAGTAATGATACAACAAACCACTAAAACATTGCCATCCCCTGCTTGCCCACGTGTTTGTCGTGACAAAAGTTTTGTCATGACAAGCATACTTTTGTTGCAACAAAAAACATGTTTTGTCACAACAAACACGTGTTTGTTGTGACAAAAGTAAGCTTATCGTGACAAAAGTTTTACAATGACAAAATTATGTTTGTCGTGACAAAAATATGTTTGTCATGACAAAACTTTTGCACATTTTTTGTTGTTGCTGTCCATTGGCCTTTTTCCAACAGGTTGAAGAGATTGAAATAAAAAGAGTTGACTATTGAGGAATTTGTGTTAAAATGCCCTATTTTCAATGAGTAGCTGAGTCCCAACATAGAAAGCGCTGTCAAGTGTAAAAAAAAAAGTGTTGTAAAATGCCCCATTGATTTTATTTTCAATGACTAGATCAAGGGCCTGATGCAAAAAAATGCTGCCGAGTGTAAATTTAGACTCCCACTTTCATCAGTAATGATTAGCAGGACTTAGTGTAGAAATTAATACTGTCAAGTGTCACAGCTGGCCTGAACGCTATCCGTGGCCTTCCTCTTTGAGCTTGTTGCTCAGGTAATGTGAGCCCACAACTTCCATATTATATACTCTATATTAAAGAGGCGAGTGATGCATTGCATGCAACACAGGCAGGCTGGGCCAGGAACAGCCAGTTCCACAAATTACTCCCAACACTCGATTTAACAGAAACTTGCCCTTTAGTCTGTTCTTTTGGATCATCCCCCCTCCCCTCCCCTCCCCTCCCCACTCCCCCTCTCCCCTACCACCCCATCTCTTCCCTTTTTAAATCTGTGTATTTCAAATAATATGGTAATATATATATGTAGCCTATATATAATATATCATTGTTTTTTGTTGTAAAGACATATTGGGACATATAGTATGAGCTGTTTTAGTGTACTGTTATTGTTAATATCTCTGATTAACACTTTCCTCTTTCATTTTAATTTGCTGCGTGTGTGTGTGTGTGTGAGAGAGAGAGAGAGAGAGAGACTTTGGGGGAAGGTGGATGAGATTATTTGATAGATTAATAAGTAGATGTGTCCTCCACATTTGAGTAGAGAGATATTGTATACATATGTGTGTGTGTGTGTGTGTATATTGATACCCCTTCCCCCACCCGCCGCCCACTTTATGTTGTACAGTAAGGCTCTTATAGCTTCTCAGGATTTGTGCTGATTTTTTTTTTAACCTTTATTAGTATTAGTAGTATTATAAAATCTAGGGTGCATTTTAAAACAAAATCTTTGATTTGATGAGCTGTTTAAAAAAAAAATCTTCCAATTTCATATTACCAGTTCCAAGACCCACAAAACCTGCCTCACTTTTGGTCCAAATTCGTATCTAAAATCTTGACACAGTGAGCAAGGGAACTGAAAACTCTGTCATTTGACGCCAGAGCCAGTGATGTGTTGTCTTCCAAAATCAGACATGAATTACTGACATAAAACTGACTGGGCGTTTCACGCTCTTGCTCACTCAGCCAATAGCTGTGTTTCATACACACATGTGCCTGCATTCCATGTTCACCAAGAATGGCAAACTCAGAGTTGAATGTCTTCAGCAAGTTTTACACTAAACACTGGAGACATTTCGAGTGTGAGTTTGTAGAGGGCTGGTTAGGGTGCCACTGGAATGAAAAGATTAATCTGCTGTTTTGGAGTGATTTTTGTTTGTTTGTTGTTGTTTGAAAAAAAAAGATTCTTGTTTTTTAATCAGTTGTCAGTGGAAAGAAAGGGTTAATCTAATGATTTGGATGGGGGGGGGGGGGGGGGGGGGGGGGAGTCCTTGCACCAAGCAGGTTGTAAAACAAAATGATCTCACAGTCACACATGGCCAAGTGTTACCAAAGGTTCCAACTTCCATTATTTGCTTATTTTGTATGAATGATGTGGGTTACCATTTTTTGTTTGTTAACCTCTACAGAGGGGAACTGCAGATACAGAAAGTAAGGTCCCTTCTGCTGTAGACCCAGAGCTTTCAAACAGTCTCTGTTTTAAAGCCTGGAGTAGGTCAGAGTGTAGTCATGCATGCTTCACCTGCTGCCAGGAATTCTACCTTTTTTAAGTTCAAATTCCTTTTTTTTTTTTTTTTGCCCAGTCCTCTTCAGATGTAATGTGGCTTGTAATATGAACAGTGAACTAGACTTTTGTTTGTGGTGTGCTGATGTGTGTTTCACCACAATATGATCTTCACGGTAAACTGAGTGTTAGGATTTAAATATCAAGAATAAATTGAATGTTCTGTGAAGTCTGTTCAGACTCCTGTAAGTGTAACCGTCACTGCTTTATTTGTATACACGTATATATATATACTCAACCAATCACGTGCACATAAATGTCTGCCCTGTAAAGATGAAGGGGAAAAATATTGTTAAGAATGACAGGGCTGCCAAAATACTCTGGCCCAGTAGCCTGAGATGGGTAGAAAAGCTTTCCAGGCAAATCGGAACCCAAACCTGCTGGGCTGTTAGTTTTGTGCCTTCTGCATTGCTGATAAACACCTTTTGATCATCAGAAAAGAAATCAGGGCAGTGCTGTCTGCAATGCAATGTGGTCACCATTTTAACCTATCATAGGCGGGAGCTGCCACAAGTATCATTTTTGTCGCGACGAAAGTTGTGGACAAAACATGTCTTTTGTCGCGACAAAAATATGCCTGTTACAACAAAACTTTTGTCGTGACAAAATTATGTTTGATGTTTGTCACAACAAAACTTTTGTTGCGACAAATATTTGTTGCAACCAACATAATTTTGTCACGACAAAAGTATGCTAGCCACGACAAAACTTTTGTTGCAACAAACACAACACATCTTTCGTTGCGACAAAAGTATGCTTGTCACAACAAAATTCTGTTTGTCACAACAAATATTTGTCGCAACAGAATAATATTGTCATGACAAAAGATGTGTTTTGTCGTGACAAACACTTGTTTGTCGCAACCAAAATGATACTTGTGGCAGCACCCGCCAATGATAATAACTGAGGCCAAGTATCAAATGAACAGATGTTTTTTCATAAACATTTAGAGTTTTAAAAAAAAACATCAGGAGAGGAGTAATGCCTCCAGGCTTCTGGGTTTTCACATTGACAAGCCCAGTGGGCTTGTGCACAGTTGTTAACTTCAGCAGGGCTGAACCTCTGTATGTGCTTAGCAGTATGCTAACGCAACACACACCTGTCAACCCATGTAGTTTACGGGTATAAAATACTTCTTCTTTTTTTCCCATTATTTTGGGAGGATATGGCCATATTGGAAAATGGACAGAGGAAAACATAATTTTCATGAAATTTTGTGTTGTATTAAACTGAGAAAAAAAAGGTTGAAAAACTGTGAATCAAGCAGCTGACATATGCCATCGTGAAATGCACGCTAACTGGCCTAGTGCAAATAGGCTAAGAAATCTTGTTGGAAGTGAGATTTGAAGTCACTCAAATGAGCAGCTGACATATGCCATCGCCAAATGCACACTAACTGGCCTAGTGCAATAGGCTAAGAAATCTTGTTGGAAGTCAGATTTGAAGTCGCGCATGCACATTTAGCACAACATTGCTTCTTCCTTCCGCTGCCGCATGTGCCGGTTGGAATTCAAAATGCTGCTGCCACCAGTAAAAAAACAAAACAAACAACAAACCCTGTCCTGCATAAGGGAAATACAGGTTCACAAACTCTGGACTAAGTTTTACTCCAAAAAGGGGTTGACAGCTATGGCAACATCATGATGGACATTTTCTGCAAAGGCTGCTCATCCTCTAGTTTAACATGTGCTTGAGCTGAAGATGCTGTACAGTCACTGCAAGTGAAGTATGCAAACAAGCCACATAATATTTATTTGTGCACATGTAATGAAATGAATATATAGGAATATTGTGAATTTTACAGTGTATGTTATGGTCACTTGCATCAGGTCACACTGGCACTAATACTCACTAGCAGAATATTATGTGTAGTAAAAACTGCATAGTTTATTAGAATTACCATAATGTGTGTGTATAATGCGTTCAGTTATTGTCGTTATACAGTACAGATATATTTGTTTGTTCACAGAAACCCATAAATTTTGTTTTTTGTTTTTGTCTTATGCTTTTGCACAAAGTTGTCACGAAAGAAAGAAAGTGAAAGAAAAATGAAAGGTTGGGGGGGGGGGGGAAGAAAGATAAGAAAGAAAGGGGGAAAACATCAAAGCAACAACTGGTTAAGAGCTTTTGACTTCTCAAACCTGTCGGTTTGGCCTGACAGAGCTATATTGTAAGAATGCATTAAAGTTAAAAGGTGGTTTTTGTTTGTTTGTTTGTTTTTTTAAGTTAGTTTTTTTTTACTGGTTCTTTGTTTTGTTTTTGTACTAATTGTTATGCTGGTTGGGAAGGGTCAAGGAGTGGGGGGGGGGGGGGGGATCAACTGCTATGGCTTCATGTGGTGGGTTTTTTTTTTAACAAAGAGGTAAAAGGTAAACTTGGTTGTTGCTGTTGTTTTTATAGCTAGAAGAAGAAAAAATTTACTATTCAATAAAATGAGAAATTGTCTAAAAATGCCAAATTGTGGAAATTTTTGAAACTGCAATGTTGTATAGTTGCTGACTTAATAACTTTATTTGTTTTATTGCTGAATGGAGAGCCTCTTGAAACAATGACATTGACAGTATTCACACCCACCAACATGTATGTGTATGTGTGTGAATATATATTTTTTATGTGTACATTATTAAATTGGAGCATTTACTGCTGTGTTTGTAAAATTATGAATAAATTATACCATTAGTATGTAAAATTATGATCTCTGCTTTTTGTATCATGGCACTGGCAAACAAGAGGACTAGTGTTGCGTATGCCATTGATTGCAAAATGTTGATGTAATTCTAACACTGTATATTCCAGTGTCGCATTTTGAAAGTTTCAGGCTTGATTGGATTTGTGCATTGTAAGTGCAATTTCAGTTAATTTTTGGTTGTTGTTATTATTATTGCTGTGTTTGTATAAAGTGTTGAGGGGTGTCGTAGAGTGCATTGATTAAATCTGTGGGACTGGAGCACTGGCCTATATAGCGTTATTACGTTATTGTAAATTTATAAACACATGTGAACATGTGGGCTGTTATTGTTGAATAATGCTTGATGTTCTTGTTGTTATTGTTTTTCTGTCATAGTTTTGTTTTGTTTTGCTGTTATTGTTAGAAAAATATATTCTGTCATGTTCATATTGCTGTCTCCCACACATTTTTACACACTTTTTTTTCATTCTTTTTCTTCAAATGTTTAGTACACAATTTTGGCTAGTGCAGGGGTAGTACCAACATTGAAATCTGGGGATTTAGGTTGCCAAAAATAGTGCTGTTAATCTTTGATTTTGTGTGTGTTTTGTTTCATTTTAAATGGAATTCCAGTTTTAGCAGTCATTACAGATTTTATTGTTTTATGATTAAAAAAAATGTGAGAAAAAAAGAAAGAAAAAATAAATCAAAAGAGACAAGTAGCTGTGAAACAAATCAACAAAGAAATTCTAAACTTTGAGAACTTTTAAATTCTTCAGTGTCATTTAAAACTTAAAAAATCAAAAAATCCCATCCTTGTTTCTCAAGCCACAATTAATCATTACTGATGAGTTTTTGTAGTTGATCAGAAACATCGATGACATATTCTGGTGTCAAATGGACCTTTTTGTTGTTTTTTCTTTCTTTCTTTTTTTCCTCCCCTTTTTCTTTTCTTTTCCAACACTTTCCATAACTTTTATACATGTGTGTGATTTCACAGTTTGTGTGCGTAAGGTCATCTGTTGTGCAGGTTAATCTTTACAGGTAGATTGGGATGAGTCTGTCTCACTTATTTATGTATTTGTCTCCCCTGTTCAACCTTCTTTTGCTCTTTTGCTGATGGTTTGCTTATGATGATGGCCCAGTTGTTTGGGATGTTGGGGGAGGGAGGGTCAGGGCAGGAGGGGGGTCCTGGTTGGGTATGATGGGGAACATATACTTGGTGGAGGAAGATGCTTTAATGTAGATAGGTAATTGACTGCATGCAGATGCCCATGTTCTTCTTCCTTAGAAGTTAGCATGATCTAGCATCAACATTTTAAAGACTTGAACATTTGCAGTGCACTATAATAATTATTTTGGTGTTTCCACAATCCACCAAACTCTGATGTGGACTGCAGTATTTTTAACATTTATGTGTGATTGTTTTGCTTGTGTTTTGCTTGTGCATATACATGGGGGGTCTTGGTCTATAATCTCATCCAAAGAACTGTTTCTATTCCATTCACAGCCCAGCTGAAAGATTGCTGTTGGATTTTTCTCTGTTGGCGGTGTAGCATGGCTGTCATGTCTGGAATGGTGCTTCTTCTTTCAGTACTCATACAGTATCTAACACAACACACAATTAGAACTGTCAGGTAATGCCAATGTAAATGGGTAAAATATTCACTAGAAATACTAGAAATACTAATAACAACATGTCAAACTGGAGAGGGAAAAAACCCTTGCACATGATACATTTATTTGTAAATTGTCATGATTGACATACATATATATATATTGTGTATGTGTGTGTGTGTGCATACATGAAAACCATACCGAAAATGTGGTTTGCATTGGGGAAATCATGTGATGTATATTCAACACCCTGTATGATCAAACTTGCAAATTTATGTGCAGTCATGTATGAGTTATGCTTTTTTTAAATTGATTTTTTTCACCATCTGCTGAACACTTTATTCTTTGGATGGGATCCTCTTAAAAACTAGGCACATAGGCAATTCACGTCCGTATTATTTCCCTTGTTAAAGACATCTGTTGAGTTCTGTTATACCCCACATTGTTTTATTAGTTCCCCTTTTTTTTTAAAATCTACATATATAAAAGATTCACACTAATCACTGTCTAAGAGCACATATGTTTATACAGTCCCTTCACAGCCACACCCACATCCCACATAAACTATATTATGATTTACATACATGTGTCAGTCTGCTTCTATGTCACAATTGTAGACAACTTAATGTTAGAATGCTGAGATGCATCAAATAGATTATAAAAGGAATGCACTCTGAAAATGGCAGTGATGTTGTCTCCTGAAGATTTGTATACATGTGCAGTGTATATGTATATATTCATGTTATGAACTATTTATAGTGTGATTCTGAGTATGGCAGCATGTTCCATTAGCTGTTTACTGTGGCATATATGATATTGTGTGTGTATCCCCAGTACATACTATGCTGTTGGGGTGGGGGTGGGGTTTTAATATAAAAGGGGGAAATCTGGGAGTGAAACAGGGATGGGGGTGTATGTATGTGGGAAGAGGTATGAGTAGGGCAGTGTTTTATGATAGTATTGTGATGTCTTTTCACTGCACTCATGCTGCACAGTTATTCCATACATGAGAAATTGTATACATGTGACGGAAACAGGAACACATTTGGAAGTAAAAGGCTGGATGGGGAGGGGTTGAATATTTTCTGGTGGAGGAGGGGGAAGGGGGATACCATATTAGAAAAATACAATGATAGTAAAGCATGCCAATACTTCAGAACGACACAGTATATGTAGATCTATACGTCTCTGCCTAATTGTATTAGAAAATAAAGATAAAACGTGCCAATACTTCCTTCAAAAAGACACAGTATATGCAGATCTATACGTGTCTGCCTAATTGTATTATAAAATATAGTAAAGCATGCCAATACTTCCTTCAAAACGACAGTATTTATATATAGAGATCTCTACATGTCCGCCAAAGTGTATTAGAAAATATGCTAATGCATGCCAGTACTTCCGTCAAAGTGACACAGAGTATATATATATATATATATATATATATATATATATATATATATATATATATATATATAGGTGTCTGCCTGATTGTATTAGAAAATAAAGTAGAACATGCCAGTATTTCCTCCAAAATGATGCAGTCTATAGATCTATATGTGTCCCCCTAATAATCGTTTTGGAAAACAAAGTAGAACATAGCAGTACTTCCTCCAAAATTACACAGTCTATAGATCTATATGTGTCAGCCTAACTGTATTAGAAAATAAAGTAAGACATGCCAGTACTTCCTCCAAAATGATGCAGTCTATAGATCTATATGTGTCCTTCTAAAAATTGTGTTGGAAAATAAAGTAAAACATGCCAGTACTTCCTTCAAAATGACGCAGTCTATAGATATATATATATATGTGTCAGCCTAACTGTATTGGAAAATAAAGTAAGACATGCCAGATCTATATGTGTCCGCCTAATAATTCTTTTGGAAAATAAAGTATAGCAGTACTTCCTCCAAAATGACGCAGTCTATAGATCTATATGACGCAGTGTATAGATCTATATGTGTCCGCCTAATAACTGTATTAGAAAATAAAGTGAAACATGGCAGTACTTCCTTCAAAATGACGCAGTCTACAGAGCTATTTGTGTCCGCCTAATAATTGTATTAGAAAATAAAGTAGAACATGGCAGTACTTTCTTCAGAATGACGCAGTCTATAGAGCTATATGTGTCCGCCTAATAATTGTATTAGAAAATAAAGTAGAACATGGCAGTACTTTCTTCAGAATGACGCAGTCTATAGAGCTATATGTGTCCGCCTAACAATTGTATTAGAAAATAAAGTAGAACATGGCAATATTTCCTTCAAAACGATGCAGTCTATAGATTTATATGCCTCCGCCTAACAATTGTATTAGAAAATAAAGTAGAACATGGCAATATTTCCTTCAAAACGATGCAGTCTATAGATTTATATGCCTCCGCCTAACAATTGTATTAGAAAATAAAGTAGAACATGGCAGTACTTCCTTCAAAACGACGCAGTCCATAGATCTGTATGTGTCCGCCTAATTGTATTAGGCCTTGTGTTGAAAATGCCTGTCGTGTTCCTGTCAAACTCCATGTGCTGGTTTGCCACACCCTTCCTCCAACTCCAAGTTGGGGTGTCGGGAAGCGAGGCTTGGAGTTTGTGCGCCAGTGTGATAGACGTGTAGAATTGTGACACCGCAGTCCTTTGCCATGAATCTCAGTGCGCGTGCACGCTTGTCTTCAATACTCGATTTAGCTCCACGGCGGGGAAAGCACTATTGGTGCATAAAAATACTTGGGGCTTTCGATGAAGAGCTCACAATAGTAAAGTCCAGTCCAGGTGCGACTGAACCTGTAACGGATTTGTCCTTCTTGTGTAGGCATGCAACATCCGTTTAGTTATTGGTTATAATGCATGGCACACTGAGAAATTTGGTTGGGTTTGTTACGGCGAATGGCAGCAAGGGCAATAACTGCTAACGCTACTGCCCTTGCTACTCGAACTTACCCACCCTTGGCCTTGTTCGCGCTCTCTCTCTCTCTCTCTCTCTCTCTCTCTCTCTGTTCATGCTTAATTAATGTTAGAAAAAGTGTCTTTAAAACAAATTCTTTGAAGATGCTCTTCAGAAATAGAAAGCATCTGTAAAACTAATTCTTTGAAGATGCTCTTCAGAAAGTCCCTGAACTCCATCGATTATTTTCTCAAGGAATTTGTTGTTTCCGGCAAATTGTAACTAATTCAGTTGGCATTGATCTATTTTGATTTTTGCTTAACACTGTTGAGTTGTTTGACTTCTATTTGGTTTGAATATGATTCATTGTGTTTATTCAATATGTTTTGTCCTGAGATGACGTACCAGATGGCTGCATGTTAACACTTCTCTCTCTCTCTCTCTCTCTCTCTCTCTCTCTCTCTCTCTCTCTCTCTCTCTCTCTCTCTCTCTCTCTCTCTCTCTCTCCCCTCCCTCCCTCCACCATTCCCTTCTTCCCCCCCTCTCTCTCTCTCCCCCTCCCTCCCTCCACCACTCCCTTCTTCCCTTTAGATTGCTGTGAGTGCAACATGACTGTGTAGAAATGCTCCAGAGTGTCAGTGAGTGTTAATCTGTAGTGTAGTTTAAGCAGAAATACTTCACTGCTGCAAACATCTCTCGTTTGAGCTCGGAATGGTTTTCGTGGAGGAGGAGAACACCATATATGTTAATTTTTGTATTTCGTGTAAGTATGTGTTTGAGGCTGGCTGAACCGTGAAGCTGAGTATGAAGTGATTTAGTTGTTTCCTTCCCAGCTAATTTACACCTAAGTTTCTCTGCTTTTAAAATGAATCTGCTTTGTCCGTTTTCTGTGCAAGCACCTGGCTGCACAGGATTTATTTGCTGTTTTGTTAGAATTTGAAAAAGTTTCTGTTTTAACTTGTTTTCAGGTTTGATTTTGTTGTTTTTAAACTTGTTTCCAGTGTCTATGGTAGTGTGTACTTTTAAAAGACCCCTATGAAATAAACAGCAGTGCCTTTTGAATTCAGGTGTGCTGTGTTTTTCTTATGTTTTTGCCGGTCAGCTCGATTGAGAGACTGTGTGTGTGTGTGTGAGTGAGAGAGAGAGAGAGAGAGAGAGAGATTTTGTTTTACATTTGTGTGTTAGTTATATGGACTTATTTGTAGATTTGACTTCATAAAGGCCCACCTGTGACCCCCCCCCCCCCCTCCCCTCCCCCGCCACACACACACACATAAACATACACACACATTCTCTGGCTCCGTCTCGCACTGAAACTGAGACTTTGGCATTTATTTTTTTATAATCATTTCAGTTAACTTTAACCGCAAAACAGAAGTTATATGAAGCACCAGTGTGATACAAATGTGCCTCATTTTGCCCATGGCAGAGTCAGTCTGATCGTCCTGAGGTCACCTGTGAGCCATGGACCCCGACAGGACGTTAAAATCCTAGTGAATTACTAACTCGTAGTATATGGTCTACTATGCGAGACTATCACCACATGCATGCGACGCTGAGTGCTAACTAAGACCAGGTCGCTGAAAAACACACACACACACACACACACACACACACACACACACACACACACACACACACACACACACACACACACACACACTCACTAATTTTGGACTGAGTTTTCTCAGCCGTTGTTAAAGCCAGGTCTCTCAACTTTGCATGATTATGATCGTTGCTTTCGTTGAGATTTATGCCCGTCCATGCCAGCTATTTCGATGACTGGATTAAAGGTACACAACGACCCGGAAATGCCAAACTGAATCTACGTAACTTTGCTGTGTATTTCATACATTCTGGACAAGGCAAAAATCTGTAAGCTGTCTTGCTCTTTTAAGTGAACTTTTTAAAGGTTTAAAATGCTGATAACGAGCTCTTTAAATTCGCATTGGTTTTGATGGCATGGATCCTTTTTCACGTAAGGTCAGAGTTTTTGAATAAAATATAAGGAAAGTCACAGTTCATCGTTTTCAAGGTGAATCGGATGAGTATTCGCTGTCAGTTACGCGGGCGTGTGCGCGCGCGTGCACACACACACACGCACGCACGCACGCACGCACCCACACACAACACAAGCCCTCTCTCTCTCTCTCTCTCTCTCTCTCTCTCTCTCTTCTCTCTCTCTCTCTCTCTTCTCTCCTGTGACCCCCCCCCCCTCGCCACACCCCACCCCACACACACACACACACACACACAACACAATAAACACACACACACATTCTCTGGCTCCGTCTCGCACTGAAACTGAGCTTCTTACAGACGATACACAAATGGCTTTGGCATTTATTTTTTTATAATCATTTCAATTAACTTTAACCGCAAAACAGAAGTTATATGAAACACCAGTGTGATACAAACGAAAGGAAAAATAAAAGTATATATATATCACGTAGACTATAACGCGTGTGGTTAAGCGAATCTGCTCAACAGTTTTCCACGAGTGAACCAGTCTTCAGAATATTCATGAGGAAGGTCACGCCGGGTCACAAAATCGATGTTGGGCACAGTATTGACCTCGGGTCATTGTTACTTAGCTGGTCACGAGGTTGGTGGGTGCAAAAAGGGCAATCCAACCTCGCTTTGGATCTCGTGACCTGCTGCGTCCTAACCCATTAACCTTTCGTCGTACGTCTAAGGTCAAATCGTCCCCAAACAGATTTTAACAATTTCGGGAAAATTCAATTTCAATTCTCTTCCAGTCATTCTGAAACCTCGTGCATTCCTAAAAAATGATCATCGTTGATTGGGTGATTGGGTGTTAAAAACCAATTTCCTTCCTTCCTTCCTTCCTTCCTCAAAAAGGACAAAAGCTTAACTGCGCATGCACGTTTATGTGTTTATTATGCATAATGAATGAATTCTAAGCTCTGAGTTTTTTCAAGCCCTGTTTACACTTCTAGGATCAAACTGACCCCGACTTTTGAAAGAAGGCAATGCAGAGCTCGTCAGAGCGGCAGAAGCAGTCTGCCTTTCGTCTCCTATATAGCCATGGATCGTGTGATTTTCATTGTGATCCTACATAGCCGTGGATTCTGAGATGTCCATTGTGGTCCTACATAGCCGTGGATCCTGACTTTTCATTGTGGTCTTACACAGCCTTGTATTCTGTGATTTTCAGTGTGGTCCTACATAGCCGTGAATTCTGAGATTTTCATTGTGGTCCTACACAGCCGTGGATTCTGAGATGTCCATTGTGGTCCTATATAGCCGTGGATTCTGAGATGTCCATTGGGGTCCTACATAGCCGTGGATTCTATGATTTTCATTGTGGTCCTACATAGCCATGGATCCTGACGTTTTCATTGTGGTCCTACATAGCCGTGGATCCTGACGTTTTCATTGTGGTCCTACATAGCCGCGGATTCTGAGGTTTTCATTGTGGTCTCACACAGCCGTGGATCCTGACGTTTTCATTGTGGTCCTACACAGCCGTGGAATCTGAGATTTTCATTGTGGTCCTACATACCCGTGGATTCTGAGATGTCTATTGTGGTCCTACATAGCCGTGGATTCTGAGATGTCCATTGTGGTCCTACATAGCCGTGCATTCTGAGATTTTCATTGTGGTCCTATAATTATAGCCGTGGATCCTGACCTTTTCATTGTGGTCCTACACAGCCGTGGATTCTGAGATGTCCATTGTGGTCCTATATAGCCGTGGATTCTGAGATGTCCATTGGGGTCCTACATAGCCGTGGATTATGTGATTTTCATTGTGGTCCTTCACAGCCGTGGATTCTGTGATTTTCATTGTGGTCCTACATAGCCGTGGATCCTGACGTTTTCATTGTGGTCCTACATAGCCGTGGATCCTGACGTTTTCATTGTGGTCCTACACAGCCGCGGATTCTGAGGTTTTCATTGTGGTCTCACACAGCCGTGGATCCTGACGTTTTCATTGTGGTCCTACACAGCCGTGGATTCTGAGATTTTCATTGTGGTCCTACATAGCCGTGGATTCTGAGATGTCATTGTGGTCCTACATAGCCATGCCATTGTGGTCCTACATAGCCGTGGATTCTGAGATTTTCATTGTGGTCCTATAATTATAGCCGTGGATCCTGACTTTTTCATTGTGGTCCTACACAGCCGTGGATTCTGAGATGTCCATTGTTGTCCTACATAGCCGTGGATTCTGTGATTTTCATTGTGGTCCTTCACAGCCGTGGATTCTGTGATTTTCATTGTGGTCCTTCACAGCCGTGGATTCTGTGATTTTCATTGTGGTCCTACATAGCCGTGGATCCTGACGTTTTCATTGTGGTCCTACATAGCCGCAGATTCTGAGGTTTTGATTATGGTCCTATTTAGCCATGGATTCTGTGATTTTCATTGTGGTCCTACATATCTGTGGATCCTGATGTTTTCATTGTGGTCCTACATAGCCGTGGATTCTGTGATTTTCATTGTGGTCCTACACAGCCGTGGATTCTGAGATGTCCATTGTGGTCCTACACAGCCGTGGATTCTGAGGTGTCCTTTGTGGGCCTACATAGCCATGGATTCTCTGATTTTCATTGTGGTCCTACATAGCCGTGGATTCTGATGTTTTCATTGTGGTCCTACATAGCCGTGGATTCTGATGTTTTCATTGTGGTCCCCATAATTATAGCCGTGGATTCTGTGATTTTCATTGTGGTCCTACATAGCTGTGGATTC
>JABMCL010000204.1:70000-80000 GCA_018857735.1 Alviniconcha marisindica | reverse complement strand
GTCCAGCTCCACCTCCCTGCTCTTGATCTCTCCTGGGCTCTCTTGAGGTCCAGCTCCACCTCCCTGCTCTTGATCTCTCCTGGGCTGTCTTGAGGGTCCAGCTCACCGCCCTGCTCTTGATCTCTCCGGGGCTCTCTTGAGGGTCCAGCTCCACCTCCCTGCTTTGATCTCTCCTGGGCTCTCTTGAGGGTCCAGCTCCACCTCCCTGCCTCTGACTCTCCTGGGCTGTCTTGAGGGTCCAGCTCCACTCCCTGCTCTTGATCTCTGCTGGGCTCTCTTGAGGCCAGCTCCACCTCCCTGCTCTTGATCTCTGCTGGGCTCTCTGAGGGTCCAGCTCCACCTCCCTGCTCTGATCTCTCCTGGGCTTCTTGAGGGTCCAGCTCCACCTCCCTGCTCTTGATCTCTCCTGGCCTCTCTTGAGGGTCGAGCTCCACCTCCCTCCTCTTGATCTCTCCTGGGCTTTCTTGAGGGTCCAGCTCCACCTCCCTGCTCTTGATCTCTCCTGGGCTCTCTTGAGGGTCCAGCTCCACCTCCCTGCTCTTGATCTCTCCTGGGCTCTCTTGAGGGTCCAGCTCCACCTCCCTGCTCTTGATGTCTCCTGGGCTCTCTTGAGGGTCCAGCTCCACCTCCCTGCTCTTGATCTCTCCTGGGCTCTCTTGAGGGTCCAGCTCCACCTCCCTGCTCTTGATCTCACGCGGACCCCGAGTGTGCAGAATGAACAAACAAAGGATAGTTAGCTCTCGAAAGACGTTCCGCAAACACAGCAAAGACCTGAGGGACCTGTTGCAACTCTGACTTCGCATCAGTGAGAGTAAAAATACAAGGTACACACGCCCCCCCCCCCCCCCCCCCCCCCCCCCCCCCTTCCCACCCCGTCCCCCTTCCCTCCACCTCCCCAAATGGAAAAAAAGCTATCACCAGGCTTCCTTCGGGAGGAGGAGAAGGAGGAGGAGCAGAGGGAGGAGGAGGAGGAAGAGAAGAAGAAGAAGAATGAATACTTAGCGCTTACACATTCTTTACAAATACATATTGTCAAAATTCAACGCATACAACATAAATGCACACGCACACGCACGCACACACACAGACTCACAAGAAGAAGAAGAAGACGAAGAAGAAGAACAAGAACAAGAACAGAAGAAGAAGAAGAAGAAGGAAGAGATCAACAAAATACAAGAATACAAGGATATTTATTTGCCAGTAACAATAAGATGTATAGGAATTTGTCTTGGTGATGTTCCATTCGTACTGTGCATTAACAAATAGACAAAACATTACAATTAGTCATGTATAAAAAGTTATAAATAAAAGTTCAATTCAACAATGTAACAATCTCATTCATACAATGTCAGCTAACACACACCACACACACACACACACACACACACAACACACACACACACACACACACCACACACACACACACACACACACACACACACACACTCATGCCCCACACGCACGCACGCACGCACGCACGCCACCCCCCCCCCCCCCCCCCCCCCCCCCCCCCCCCCCCCCACCCACCCCCCTACACACACACGACATGGCATAACGTTTCGCAGTTCGCAAAGGCGGGTGCCAGTAACGTGCACATCCAACTTACGAACCATACACACTAAAACATGCCACCCTAAAATCACAGTCACACAAAAACGTAATTTCATTTTTAAAATACAATAAGCCTCACCTCCCTAACTCCAGAACCGGTGTACACTTTGCAATTCCCCCTTTCTTTCATTCAGCCGTCTACGTGTCTGGAACTTGTTCTTTTCTTCTTGCTGTCCGCCTCCTCCTTCTTTTCTTCTTTTTCTTCTTCTTCTTTTTCTTCTTCTTCTTCTTCTTGCCGTACTGAAAGCAGAAGCAGTACGTTCTTTCGCCAATTCCCTCCAAAAGCTTATTTGATCTTGACTGAATACGTTAACACTTCTTCTCCTTCTCTACAGGGGACCAAATTCTCTGTCCCGTCTGAAAATGAACAGCCAAATCCTCTGTCCCAGCCTTCAAGAACAAATCCCGAGGCTGGTATTATAGTGGTAGGATCCCACTACTACAGCGCACAGCTTGATGGTCAATGGTCACTTTGTGATACCTTTGGCATTATTCTCTGTTCATCCCAGAGCTAATTCGTCATATGTTACGTCATCTGTCTCGTTCCGTCATTCTTAATCTGAGTCTTTCTTCTTCTTACACTCCTCTGACACTGAGAACTGAGAATCAGCACAAAAAGGGGAATTAATTAGCGCTTGAAATACATCCCTGGTGGAGTTCGTGTACTTTGTATTTACACGCATGCCAGGTGAGAGTTACCGCAGGCGACTCACGTCTTTGTTGTTGTACTTGTGTTACCTATTTCGAGCGCTAATTCCCTTGTGTGTTGATTCTGCATTCGGAAATTCAGGGGACTGCACTCGGTAAGTGCCTGCGCGGGGTGTAGCGCAGAGTAGGCACGCTTTGTTTGGGTGACAGTAAAACCGCGGGAAAGATGGCCAGATACTGGTAAAAGAAGCAGAAAAGGCAGCAGAAATGCCGGTCAAGCACTGTTTGTGGGGTACATGCAGCATCTCATAGTAGGTTCCCCAGTTTTGTGAAGGCGTCTGTTTTGTGCCGTTTGCCAAACCAACGCGAAAGCTTGAAACATGCCTTCGCTGGAGCAAAGCCAGTCCAATGTCAGCAAAATTATCTCATCTTTTTTGTTATTACTCGAAGCGGTCGGAATTTCGCACACGAAAGGAGCGTCTGAGCCAGTCAAATGACCATTAGCAAGCGGCCTGACATGCCCAGTTGTTTTTTGTTCGTAGTTGTTGCTGGTGTGTGTGTGTGTGTGTGTGTGTGTGTGTGTGTGTGTGTGTGTGTGTCAGTGTGTCAGTGTGTGTGTGTGTGTGTGTGTGTGTGTGTGTGCCGTTAGGGAGCCAGTTGTATGTTTTTGCTTTGAGGATGGAATAACAAATGTATACGTAAGCACTGTGTAAAATATGAAAATCTCCGGTAATATCCATGGAGGCGGTCGGAAATTCCTGGGACATTTTCTGAAATGCCATTTTGAGTCACATATATCATTCAAATCAATCAAACGGCTTCATATCTAATGAATGAATCCAAAATTTGCAACAAAAGTGAGTTTTATTACAGTCTGTAAAAGTTGAGTTTTCAGTACACGGTTAATTGTTTTGCCGACATCAGCACCGAGAAAGCCTGCACGGTGTTACTCGGACTGAAACTGGTTCTAGATCAACTAAAAGACACAAATGTGATAAAACTCACTTTTCAGTCAGGCCTCGTGACTTTTTACACCTATCTCCAATAAATTCTGCAATATATGTTGTTATTATGTTTGTTTTGGTCTGCTTTATGCAGAGTTTCTCTGGCAGTTACATGAGTTACGAGTTAGTTGCACTACTTTGATCTATCCTTAGATCTATTTCTCGGTGATTTCTGAATCTCAGGTCATTATATTCCCTAACAGTTTACCACCTCTAAATCTGAACAAATGTGTGAATATTGTATTAATTAACAGTACACACACGCTAGCTGAAGTGCATGTAAACAGGGTGTAGTGTTTTTGTTTTTTACACTAACCTCCTGATGTCAAATGTCCTGATGGACATTTTGCTTCACGCTGACACACAACACAGAGCTGTCGATCTATCGAGCTATCAGTTTATACGAGAAATTATCAACACCTCAAAACTTACCATATTGGAAGCAATCTTTCGGTGAAATACCTGGAGAAGATTGTCGGCTGCTATCCACAATCCGATGCGAGTGATGGAATAGAGCAAGCGGCTTGTCTATTTCTGGTTCTGTATTCTATCCTCTGCTCGCAGTGATCTGCTTCTGGTAAGCCATGAAGTGCTACTGACGATGCAGCAGAGGCAATCCGGTATCAGTATTACAGGTCCATGCCTGATACTGTCACAGACCAGCGCTTTTCTACTGCCGCCTCCATTCTGAAGATATATATATATATATATATATATATATATATATATATATATATATATATATATATATACGTGTCTGGAATGATGTCCTACCGCAGGGGCTTCACTCTTCCGGATTATCTCCCCTGTTATTTCCGGAAATCGTCTATTGAGGCCCAGAGCGCTTGTGCGGAATCAACTTGACAACCCACACCCACACACACCCACACCCCACACACACCCACCCACACATACACACACACTCGAAAGACGTCACACACTGAGACAACAGCGAATACCCGAGTCGTCTACGGTAACTCTCACCTGGCGCGCGTCTGTGTGTGTCAGTGTGTGTGTGTGTGTGTGTGTGTGTGTGTGTGTGTGTGTGTGTGTGTGTGTGTGTGTGTGTGTGTGTGTGTGTGTGTGTGTGTGTGTGTGTGTGTGTGTGTGTGTGTGTGTGTGTGTGTGTGTGTGTGTGTGTGTGTGTGTGTGTTTCCATTGTTAACGAGCAGGAAGTGCCGATCTTATAATTATGAACCTGAAACAGAACGAAGACCACAGAGCTCCTGCAGAATCAACACACAAGGGAGTTAACTATTAGCGCTCGAAACTATGCATAACGCTAGTCAGTACAACAACAACGCTTGCCAGGTGAGTTACCGTAGGTGATTCAGATCTTTGTTGTTGTACTTGTGTTACGTATTTGGAGGGCTAATTAACTCCCTTGTATGTTGATTCTTATAATTATGGTTCAGATGGGGTTGCATCAAGCACGGCAAAATCTTGCTTATTGTTGAAAGGAGGCGCAGCGGGTTAATTTACACGGGACATAACCCAGGTTTGGAATTTAGGGGATAATACAGTAGGTTCTGTCCCTTGGATGAATAGACTATTTTTAGTCGTAGCTGTGCATGCAAGTAAACACACACACACACACACACACACGCACGCACGCACGCACGCACGCACGCACGCACGCACGCACGCACGCACGCACGCACGCACGCACGCACACACACGTAATAATTATACGAAGTTAGTGAGTGCCTTTATTATTAAGTAAACATCTGCGATTATGAGCGTGTTGATGAAGTTTATCGTAAACTTGGTTTACCGCCGTTTGAGCACACCAACGAAGAACAGTCAGTTTAATCAAGGTGACCCTCTATTTATTTATGTCCCCTTTCTTCTTCTTCTTCTTCTTCTTCTTCTTCTCTCGCCCTGATATAACCGCACTGGTTGACTGGACGTAAAACACCAATTTACCGGCTCTTTTTCTTCTTCTTCTCTCCCCCCCCCCCCCCCCCCCCCCCCACTCCCTCTCCCTCCATTTCGGCATTCCATTTCTCTTTGCTTTGACGTCATAATTATGTGCTGACATCTTAGGCCGAATAAATGGAAACTAGTATTACGCCATGATATTGTTTTCCATGCGATTTCTCTGTCTCTGTCTGTCTGTCTGTCTGTCTGTCTGTCTGTCTGTCTGTCTGTCTCTCTCTCTCTCTCTCTCTCTCTCTCTCTCTCTCTCTCTCTCTCTCTCTCTCTCTCTTGAGTTTAAAGTGTGCCAGGATACATATGTCACGTACATCGACAACGAACATACGTTCACTACCCCATCCGGAGCACCGCGTTTAGTCCTGTACCAAGACTTGACCCACCCCAGTAAACAAGGAACGGTAAGATTAGCTGGCAACCTCGCACAAGGTTTTGGCATCTGGGAACATGACAATATAAGTCAGAACCAACAAAACGGGGCCAATAGCCATAGGGAAAGATATGGAAGTGAAACAGGGCAATTCTTCCGGTGGCTGTGGACACGATAACGAACATACTCGATTCAGATACCCCCCACCCGCCGCTGGAAACTGTCCTCCTCCATCATCCAGCCATCACTTCCCTCCACTACCTCCACCTCAAAGAGAACGTACCCCTCCCGTTCTCTATCAGCAGCCTATAGACAGAAAAGACACATATGAAACGCCTGCACCTAGAGATCCCATATATATCCCACCCGCTTTCCACCAGCAACCGTATCCCCCCCAGTACCCCCTCCAGCCTTCCTTTGACAGACAAGACACACCTGAAACTGCTGCCAACCGTTTACCCCCCATTCCTGTCCAACAACCTGCAAGACAATCGGACAGCCAACTAAACCCCTATGCACTACAACTCTTTAACATGATAGCATCCCAACTCATGACACAGCAGCCTATGTTTCCTAACCCCCGGGCCCCCCAGCAACCCTCCCCCATTCCCCGTACACTTTTTCAGCCATGCTAAACTGGTCAGTGACGATCACGAAATGTTGTCTGCGTGTATCAATAGACCTATACAGGTACCTGTTGATACATTTCTACACGTATATTTGTGCGTGCGTGATCTAGCAACTCCAACCCCCCCCACCCACCCCCCCCCGTACAAGCATTTTAAATGTGCTAAACAGTTGAAGATCATGAAATGTTTATATGCATATTTATCCATGTACGTATTGACGCAGTATTGTGTACGTAGGCTATGCGTATGCATATATTGTATGCGTGTGTGATCTACCAGAACCCCCCTCCCCTCCGCCACACACTCTTAACTGTGGTAAACTGCTGATGATCACGAAATGTATGTATATATAAATTATGTATATTATTTTCTACACAGAAACATGTATGTATTAGTTTTGCACGTATATATCTGCGTATATTTTTGTGTGCGTGCATGTGCCGCGGGGGGGGGGGCGCGTGGGGGTTTTGGGAGTGTGCGTGCGTGCGTGGGCGTGTGTGCGTGCGTAGTGTGGGGGGCATTGCGTGTGTGTGGGCGTGCGTGCGTGTATGCGGGGCGGGGGCCCGGTGCGGGGGGGGTTTCCCGGGGGGCTTTGTTTTTGAGTGTGCGTTTGTGTGTGAGGGGAGAGAGAGATTGTGTGTGGTGTTTTGTGTTTTGGGGGTACCCCCGCCCCATGTATGTTGCAGATGGCTGGGCTGGTATTGCTTATACTGTAACAGCTAATACTTGTGTAGTCACTGAAGCGGATAATTAAGACTGATTGTTTGCAAAAAGTTTATATTTTTTGACTGTCATTGTGTTTTGCTGCCGTTCATTGCTCTTTTAGTAAGGCTAAATATCGTGAAAAACCCGGTTTTGTATAATTATTGATTGCTTACGCGTGTCATATTGTTCATTACTTAACTTCGGTTTTTTTTGTTGTTTTTTATTTTTTTTTTTATTTTTTAAACTTTTACCCCAAAGTGTACATAATTTAGGTTTCACTTTTTTTCTTTTTCTTTTTTAAACTATGCCTAAAACTATAAACACCTGGCCATCAAAGGATGGACTAAAAAAGGGTACTTAAACATTAATCATGCCATTAACAAACTTACTGTTTATCTCCTCAATTCTGTTAAATTTTTTGGAAAAAACCCTTTCATGTATTTTGTTTTGCAGAACCCCCAAATTATAAAAATCATGTATCTGTTTCTGACGTACAATCCTGGTTAAAACCCGGTTAGGGGCGCCTAGCCCCCCAAAACCCATAAAGACACAGGTCTTTGTTATACTTTTCCCCTCAGTTAACCAAAAGCGTGCCTCCATCTAGAAAAAACACAATACTGAATCTATCTGGATAGAATATGTCTAAAGCGAAGTAAACCAATTCTCGTGGGATTCACATACGGGGAACCCTTCCGAACGTACTGACTGGTTTGATAGATTCACTTTAATGATGGATGCCGTTTGCCCAGAAGAAAAAAGAAATAATTTTACTAGGAGACTTTAACATCAATCTTTTAAAGCCACATATTAAATGGAACAACTGAAATTAAAAACTTTAATTTTACATCAACAAATAGATAAACCAACTCGAATTACTCCCGAATTCTGAAACTTTGATAGATCATATTTATGTTACTACCAAACAAAATATTGCCGAAGTATGTTCCCCTGTGTGGGGTTGTAGTGACCATTTACCTTTTGCATTACATGGTTTAAAAAAGGTGTAAAAATTCCTAAAGCTGCACAAAAAAGAAATACAGTACCGATGTTTTACTCATTTTGACAAAGATGCTTTTTTGCTTGACTTGGTTCACTCTCAACTCTCACAAGTATACCAGTATACAGACCCCGATGAAGCTCTTGAGTTTTGGTACAAAACATTTAGTTCTGTTTATAATAAGCATGCGCCTTTTATGACCAAGCGTGTTAAGTACACAAGGAAACCTCCATGGTTGTCAAAGGAGATAGAAGAGGCCATGCATCAAAGGGGGATAGGCTACTGAAAGCAAGGAAACACGAAGAATTCAAAAAGCAGAGGAAAAAGTGACATCTTTAATACGTGTTTCCCAAAAAAAAACATACTTTCAAAATTTAGTCCCCTTTAAAAAAATGATTCTCGCTCTATTTGGAAGGCCATTAACACTCTAACAAATAAAGATGCATCAAAACCTCAAGTCACAGTCAAAGAATTACCCCCCGATAAGCTAAACAGTCATTTTGAAAATGTATCTGACAAAATCATTACCAACGATCAATCAAAACTAAATGTTTTTAAGTTTTTTAAAAAACGTTTTTTGCGAATCAAAAATATCAAATTCTACTTTAACGATTCCACCAATTGCAATATATGAAGTGTTCAATGCCCTATTACAACTGAAACAGACAGGAACCCGAGGCCCGGATGACCTAGACGGCAAAATTATTAAAATGTTGCACACGTCCTAACTGAGACTGTTACCTACATATATAATCTTTGCATAGACAAAAACTATTTTCCCCAAAAACATTCAAACAAGCTAAGGTTATACCCATTTACAAATCAGGAGATAACAAAGACCCTTCAAACTATAGACCTATCTCAATTCTGTCTGTTCTTTCAAAACCTCTAGAAAAACATATTAACAAACACCTTTTATCCTATCTTAAAACAAATGAACTTATACACCCCAACCAATCTGGGGTTTAGGGAACACCACTCATGCCATACCGCACTTACAACATTAGTAGATACTTTTTATAAGAACATAAACAACAATGAATTTACAGGAGTACTTTTTGTGGATTTTGCAAAGGCATTTGATGTCATTGATCATGATCTACTTTTGAGGAAATTAGCTCTTTTTGGATTATCCAATGACACCCTGCACTTAATTTTTTCATTTCTGTCAAATCGAGAACAGCTTGTTTGTATAAACACAATTAAATCCGATTTTCTTCCCGTAAAATACGGTATTTTACAAGGTTCAGTGTTAGGCCCGCTTCTCTTTTCTCTCTACATAAACGACTTGCCCTTATTCATAAAAGCTTTATGTGAACTATTTGCTGATGACACCACTATCCATTCTAGTCACTCAAACCTAAATAATCTTTTGCTTAGCTTACAAGAAAGTATAAATAATCTTCTTCAATGGAAATGAACTAAATCATATGTCGCTAAACTCGTACAAAACCAAATACATGAAAAAATAAAAACAAGACAAAAAAAACCCCGAACTTTTTTTCTCGCATGCCAAATTTTTTATTGGGAAAAGGAAAATTGTCGAAGTAGCCAAAAAACATAAAGTTTTAGGAGTAACTATTTATAATAATTTGTCTTGGACAAATCATGTAAAGGGAAATAACCCCAAAAGTGTTTCTCAAAAGCTATATCAACTCGCAAAAATTAAACATTTTCTAAATGCTCATGCTCGAAAAATATTTTTTCATGCACATATCCAACCAATCATTGACTATGCTTCAACACTTTGGGACTCTGCTAGTGCAAACACATTAAAACCTCTTGTTAGTATTCACAAGCGAGCCCTTAAAAACCCTTCTAAAATCCCATCTTTGACAGCTCACGACTATAAACTTTTAGATGTTCTTTCCCTAAAATTAAAAATTTAAAAATTTTAAAAAAGGCATTTTTTATGCATAAAATAGTATCTGGTTATGCACCATCAAAACTAAAATTAAACTTTCATTCAAATCAGAACAGACATTCACACAAACTTTTAGTACCCCGTCCTAGATTAGATTTATTTAAATGTAGCTTGATGTATTCCGGGGGAAAAACCCATGGAACAATTTACCATTATCAATTAAAATTTTGTCAGATC
>JABMCL010000204.1:60000-62500 GCA_018857735.1 Alviniconcha marisindica | reverse complement strand
ATTCCTTTACCCTCGTAAATAAAAAATTCGTTGTTCGTTCGTTCGTCTCTCTCTTCTCTCTCTCTCTCTCTCTCTCTCTCTCTCTCTCTCTCTCTTTCCTCTTCTCTCTCTCTCTCTCTCTCTCTCTCTCTCTCTCTCTCTCTATATATATATATATATATATATATATATATATATATATTATTTTATTTTATATATTCGCGCTGATACAACTGCATTGGTTCACTGGGCGTAAAATACCAACTTACTAATATATATATAGATATATATAGATATAGATATATACAAGCACGCACGCACAGCACACACACACACACACACACACACACACACACACACACACACACACACACACACACACACACACACACACACACAACACACACACACACACACACACACACACACACACACACACACACACACACACACACACACACACACACACTCACACATTCAAATTCAGTTCAGAAGACTTTATTGTCCGTTACAATCATAACAGTTAAACGGAAGTTTTTCTCCACTCACACCCACTCTGCCACATTATGTAATGTAGTTAAATTAAGTTAAACACATTAAAAACAGGAGGTATGACACATAATGAACAGCTGTGATAAAAGGTAAGTAATAACTAATACATCCTTCACAATCACGTGCATTCCTCTATAAAATATTATTGAATCATCAAATCATGTATATATATATATATATATAGAGAGAGAGAGAGAGAGAGAGAGAGAGAGAGAGAGAGAGAGACAGACAGACAGACAGACAGACAGACAGACAGACAGACAGACAGACAGACAGACAGACAGACACAGAGACAGAGACACAGAGAGAGACGAGAGAGAGAGAGAGATGTGTGTGTGTGTGTGTGTGTGTTGTGTGTGTGTGTGTGTGTGTGTGTGTGTGTGTGTGTGTGTGTGTGTGGTGTTGTGTGTGTATGCGCGTGCGCGTAGTGTGTGTGTGTGTGTGTGTGTGTGTGTGTGTGTGTGTGTGTGTGTGTGTTGTGTGTGTGTGTGTGTGGTGTGCTGTGTGTATGTCGCGTGTGCTGTAGTGTGCGTGTGTGTGTGTGTGTATTGTTGTTGTTGTTGTTGTCTTGTTTTTGTTTTGTTTTGTTTTTTGTTCCAGGTCCACTGCGGTAAAAGAATCCGTAATGATTATTACGACATTTTAATTTAAATGAGTTTGACAGCGGTCTCCGTAAGCTGTTGAATGCAAAGAGTGTGTATATATATATATATATATATATATATATATATATATATATATATATATATAATATATATATATATATATATATATATATATATATATATATAAGTGCCAAAAGGTGTGCATGGAAAAGAGGACACAGTAGGTCAGAAAAAAGTATGAAATAAAGTAAAAAGAAGTAAGTTTTTAGAATGTATACTATATTGGTAATCATCAATTCAAAGTGGAAGATAACGACTTTATTAGTTTTTGAGAAAATGAGCTTTGAAAGATGAGAAGTGTATTATGTCGGATGTCAGGGATTGCGACACAAAAGTGCTACTGTATGGCTGGTAAATTATTATTTTTATTCCCAACACTTTAGACAGATTAAGGATGTCCTCACAAGTATTTTCAAATAAATTTATTGCAGTCTGACTTCTTACAAAAATATTGACGTGTACTGTAATTGACATTTTTACCTTTTCTTTCTGACAACAAAAAACACAAAGTTTCATCCATTCTGCCATTCAGACATTCTAGTGCAGGTAACAAACACACTGGAAAGTCAGTTTTGAGGATTTATCTTTTCTTTTCTTGACATAGCACAAAAAAACTACAAAAAGTGTCGAACATCAGCATTACAGCAAAGTATGACAATGTCATAAATGTGACTTGACAGTGCAATAATTATTGAAGATTCTACATTTCTCTTCAACTACAAATGTAAAAACATATATTTAAACACAGTGCTACATTCAACTTATGATTGTTGGCTTTTAGTTTTACTGCAGAATCATAAAATGTCGAACATCAGCTTGCGACAGTCATAAGACTTGACAGTACAACATTAAACTTTCTCTTCAGCTATAAAAACACACATAATGTAGTAAAGTAGTATGTACTTAGATCCAGAGTACTGCATGCGACTTCCTTTTTGATAGGCATTACATACAATTGGCTTGTAATTATAGCACTGTAACCCTGTTGAGCACTTCCGACTGGTTATCTCATACTTCAGTCAAAAAACAACATTTAACAGAAGTCTAAAACACCATACCACCTCCTACAGTATAAAAAGAAACTGCACCTTGAATGTTTCAAGAGAAAGCACACCAAACAGCACAGACTAAGAAAAAGAAGAAGAAAAAACTCTTACAAACAAACATGAAACAACATTGAATTTTGAGTGTCCCACTGGTATTTCACATCTCCAACTAGGTCAATCCATCTGCTTGCTGGGGGCAAACCCTGACCGGCACAGCCATAGCCCTCATCAACACTACTTACTTGGGGGGCATGGCCT
>JABMCL010000204.1:42500-47500 GCA_018857735.1 Alviniconcha marisindica | reverse complement strand
AACCGGGATTCATCTCTCTCTCTCTCTCTCTCTCTCTCTCTCTCTCTCTCTCTCTCTCTCTCTCTCTCTCTCTCTCTCTCTCGTCAACGACTGACGTGTCCATCTTACCGTATATTCTCGCGTCCACTTAGAACGCTTAGGGGTCGGGGAACAAACAGCTCAGTGATTGCGGGTTCGAGTCCCGGCAGGAGCGGCGGGTGTACCTTCTTCTCCGGGGTCAAGTTCGGTATCCGTTCCACCCCAGTGTTAGTCTACCGCTGTAGCACGTAAAAGACCCCCGTCATTCTGCCAAAAGTGCAGGTCGCAGGACTCTCATTTATCCGCTCCACCCCGGTGTTAGTCTACCGCTGTAACCCCGGTCATTCTGCCAAAAGAGCAGGTGGCGGGTTACTGTTAAACAAGCATGCAGCCTACGTATGTGGTGGCTTCGAATGAAGTGACACTGAAAACTGGTGTATGGATGTATGGTGTGTACAGAAGGTGCGCCGAGACGGTAGCAGTTTCATGTGGCGCCAGACATGTAACAACCAAATAGCGTTGTAAGTACACCGCTTCGGTGGATAGTCAGAATAGCGCTGTATAAAGCTACAGTCGCGTACGACTAGAGAGCAGTGAATCTGTTCGGAAGCAGGGAATAATGTTATATAACAAAATATTCACACACACACACGCACACACACACACACACACACACACACACACACACACACACACACACACACACACACACACACACGCATGCACGCACACACACACACACGCACGCTGGCACGCACGCACGCACGCATGCACGCACGCACGCACACACACATACACACACACACAAACGCGCGCGCGCCCCCAACAAACGACAACACACACACACACAAACCTTCACCAAAACACACCTTCACACACACACACACACACACACACACACACACACACACACATACACACACGCACGCACCACACACACACACACACACACACAAAACACACACACACACACACAACACACACACCACACACACAACTGATAGTAACACCAAGTTCCGTGAGGATATGTAAAACTTTAAATTTAGATTGAACTGTTCCTTTCCAAACCCTTTTAACGTCAGGCGATTTTAGCTCGGCACCTTCCCTCCCCCCCCTCCCCAACACACACACAGAAAAACACAAAACACACACACACACACACACACACACACACACACACGCACTTCATCAACCACCGTGTCCATCTTACCGTCTATTCACAACACCAGCGCGTTCATCTTTTCGTCCGTTCTTAAACCACTTCACGTCTACACACACACACACACACACACACACACACACACACACACACACACACACACACACACACACCACACACCCACGCGCGCGCGCGCACACACAAACTTTCTCTTCATCGACCATCGTGTCCATCTTACCGTCTATTCACAACACCAGCGCGTTCATCTTTTCGTCCGTTCTTAAACCACTTCACGTCTTTTTCTTGCCGTCCTTGTCTGTCAAATTGTCCCTTCCGGTGAGCGCGTCCGACAAATAGTCCCTTCCGGTGAGAGCGTCCAGCAGGTTGAGCAAGCAGGAGAAGAAGAAAAAGGCGTACACGCCGGCCAGCTTCAAGCGGTGGAAGAAGTTGGTAGGAGCCAGGGCTTCGGAGGAGGAGAAGTCGGCCATCAGAGCCATGAGGATGACGCTGGACGTCGCTGTCACCAGCTGCGTGCTGTACATGATGACCGGGGTTCGAATCCACGTACACTTGTCCGTGCCTGAAACAGGTAATTTTTTACGGACATAATTATTAGAAACTCAATTCCCAACAAGGGAGTTAATTAGCAGCCCGAAAGACGAACGCTACACGAAACGTAACAGCAGGCTAGATTCCGACCGCAAGAACACAGACCTGAATCTAGCTGCCTAATCGATCACTCTCACCACCAAGCAAGTAAATAATTATGCAGAATACAGACTCTATTGTCTGTGTGTGCGGACATAAAAATCTGCCGCCGACAGTCGAATCGACTGCATAGAATTACAACATAATACGTAAATATACACAACATGGTAAAACAAAATTGTACGGTCATTCATACATACTGCAGCTCACTCAACGCCATGAAATAAGCACATACACTCCCATTTTAAAAAACAACAACAACAAAAACGACTAAAACCACAGGCTGCATAAGCTTTAAAAAAAACACACAAAAAACACCTGTTCTCACGAAATGAGTCTTAACTTAAATATACACACAACACAGAGAGACACAGAGAGAGAGAGAGAGTCCCATGGATAACACCCAAACCGTTGTTACTTATCAGTAGAATCGCAGTTCGAACATCAGTATTACTCCTCAGAAATAACCAGAGAAATAAATACACAGAACGGATGCGCAGGATAAGTAGCTAGTTCCTTTAAACAGAACTGCCAAACGTGTCTCAGTGTCTAGACTGTCGCAAAAATGTGTTCACAAAACGAGCTACTGACAGGTGCTTGCGGGAAGTAAATATTCTTTGTTGTGGGCTTCTTTCCTGCTTGTGCAGTCATAACAATGTTCCAATGCATCCAGCGCCTGTCGTTAGTCAACCCCTTGAAAATATCGATTAGTCCGTGCAAGACGTATTTATCGCGCAGCATAAGGCAGTGAAACATCTGCTTTGACAGAACACTTTATATTCTTGTTCATTGTTCGGTTGTCACGGTGATGGTGGGTGACGTCAAGCAAGTCTCTGTGTGTTTATTTCACTTTGAAATTTTGGGAAGTTTCCCAAACGAAAAGGTAGTGATCTAGATGTTGTTGTTGCTAGATTCGGAGGTATGTTATTGATAAAGGTTTGACCTTGTGTGTTTATATGCGGACGCACGTATGTTGTGCCATGCCACGGAATGTGGCATGCGTGTTACTGGGTGGTGTGTGTGTGTGTGTGTGTGTGTGTGTGTGTGTGTGTGTGTGTACGTAGGTGCGCGCATGAGCGCGTGTGTGTGTGTGTGTGTGTGTGTGTGTGTGTGTGTGTGTGTGTGTACATAGGTGCGCGCATGAGCGCATGTGTGTGTGTGTGTGTGTGTGTGTGTGTACGTAGGTGCGCGCATGAGCGCATGTGTGTGTGTGTGTGTGTGTGTGTGTGTGTGTGTGTGTGTGTGTGTGTGTGTGTGTGTGTGTGTGTGCTGTATTTGGTCCATACATATAACAGCTGAAATAATGCCGCTTTTTCATTCTAATTCATTTATGATTAATGGTTAAAAAAAAAAAAATCTACTATTGCTCGAAAGACACACACAACACATCACACAAACACAACAACGAATACCCGAGTCGCCTACGATAACTCTCACCTGGCACGCGTGTAAATACAAGGTACATTAACTCCACCAGAGGTACAACCACAACAGAAGGGATGCCCCTCAGTGGCATATATACCCTACATTTCAGGTACACTCAGCAACACAGGTATGTACAGATATAAGACAGAACTAATTTTTATTCAAGACCGGACATAGTCCTTTGATCTCGAAACTGGTTCAGCATATAAACACAATATATCCTTATATAATCCATGTAAAATAAGGTTTTCGAGTGCGATTGCGAGTTCGAGTTCTCTCTCTCTCTCTCTCTCTCTCTCTCTCTCTCTCTCTCTCTCTCTCTCTCTCTCTCCTTTCCTCTCTCTCTCTCTCTCTCAGAATTTTTGAAAAAAAGGCGTAAAATTTGATGACACTTTCATCATCCCTGAAATTACAGCTTATGAAGTTGGTAGATATGTTTCCAGTGTTGGTAGAAAAAATACCTCTGGTTGTGATGGAATTAGTAATAAAATTATTATGCTTTCTTTACCATACATTGTTCAACACCTGGCATATGTTTATAATTTATGTATCAACCACAACTGTTTTCCTTCAGACTTGAAAACGGCAAAAGTAGTTCCTCTCCCAAAAGCGAAAGATTTAACTGACATCAATAATTATCTCCCATTTCTGTTTTGTCTTCAATCTCTAAACCCTTGGAGAAGCACGTGCACAAGCACCTGCTCAAATATCTTAAACAGATTCAACCTAATCCATACACATCAGTCAGGATTTCGACCACAACACTCATGTCAGTCAGCACTTACCTGTCTTGTTGACAGGCTACTATCCTCCATAAATGACTCAAAGTTGAATGGTGTTGTCTTTTTAGATCTCAAAAAAGCCTTTGACCTTATAGACCATCAGATTTTATTGAAAAGATGAAAACGTATCAGTTAGCGACAATGCCATTCAGTTTTTTTAATCATATATTAGCCAAAGAAAACAGAAAAGTATTTGTTCTGGACATTATTCACCTGAGGGCTCTGTCAAAAGTTGGAGTTCCACAGGGGTCTGTTCTTGGACCTCTTCTCTTCAGTATTTATATAAATGATCTCCCGTTGAGTATTTAATCTACTGAAGTTGATTGTGACATGTTTGCTGATGATTCGTCTCTTTCTGCTTCTGGAAAATAACATAGCTGCTATAAATGCTAAGCTGCCAGCCAAGTATCCAAAAGTAACTGAATGGTGTTCTGCGAATGCAATGTTGCTCAACCCAGAGAAAACTAAAAGTATGGTAGTAGCCACGCGTCAAAAGCATCAGCGTGGTATACTTCCTCTTTGTCTCATGTTGAATTCACAGGTAATAGAGCAAGTTTCAGAACATCGTCACCTTGGCGTTATTCTTGATGACCAACTTAAATGGCAAGCTCATATTAACCGTATTACTAACGCTGTTGCTAAAAATGTGTATCTGCTCTCTCGCCTAGACACTTTTGTAACAGTGAAGCTTGTAATACGTTTTTTCACGCTCATATTATGTCCAGAATTAATTATGTCTCTAATGTATGGGATGGCTGCAGTGATGTACATATCAAAAAAAAATTTAAAACTGTACATAAACGTGCAGTCAAAGTTCTTTGTGCTGCTTCGCCAATGCTAACTGACGAGGGCACATTTTTATATGGTCCATTACCTTTAAAAGAGCATCTTCAATGTAATAAATGTAT
>JABMCL010000204.1:35000-37500 GCA_018857735.1 Alviniconcha marisindica | reverse complement strand
TACATGGCTGGGACCGCTCGAAACTGCTCTGCAGCCGTCTCGGCGCGTTCTGTGTACGCCATACAACCACGCACCATGTCACGTCACTTCATGCAAAGCCAGGTACGCAGCCTGGTGTATACGTGTTTAGGTGTAGCCAGCCACCTGCGCTTTTGGCAGAATGACCGGGACCTTTTTACGTGCTACTGCGGTAACACGGGTGCGGAACGGATACCGAAATAAGAGTCAGCACAGAAAGTTGAAGAAAATTCTCCCGCGGCCGTTCCTGCCAGGACTCGAACCCGCGACTTTTCGATCAAGAGTCCGGCGCTCTACCACTGAGCTATCTTCGTGTGAGTGTGTGTTTGTGTGTGTGTGTGTGTGTGTGTGTGTGTGTGTGTGTGTGTGTGTGTGTGTGTGTGTGTGTGTGTGTGTGTGTGTGTGTGTGTGTGTGTGTGTGTGTGTGTGTGCGTGTGTAAAACAGAATATGGACAAGAATCTGCGCTTTATAAATACACAAAGGAGTTAATTAGCGCTCGAAAGACGTTCATACATGACTGATGATGATGATGATGATGATGATGATGATGATGATGATGATGATGATGATGATGACAATGTCCACTTGTATAGCGCACGATTCCATTAGCAGATGCTCAGTGTGCTAAAGGCTGCGGAAGGGAGGGAGAGGGGCAGGGTGAAGGGAGAGGGCAGGGGTGAAGGGGGAGGGGGGGGGTGAAGGAGGAGAGGGGCGGGGTGAAGGGGGAGAGGGGCGGGGTGAAGGGGGAGAGGGGCGGGGTGAAGGGGGAGAGGGGCGGGGTGAAGGGGGAGAGGGGCGGGGTGAAGGGGGAGAGGGGCGGGGTGAAGGGGGAGAAAAATACAGAGAAAGTCATAATAATTAAAATAAAGAAAAAAGACGTCACACAAACACAACAACAAAGACCCGAGTCGCCTACGGTAACTCTCACCTGACCTGCGAGTAAATACAAGGTCCCATCAACTCCATCACTGAGAGGTATACATCCTCAAATAAATAAATACTTGAACTATTATTACAATAGCACCGGCCATCACCACCGAAGGAACAGAGATGCATTAAACAATAGGATTAATAACAACAACACAGACATACATTAAATAATAGAATTAATAACAACAACACAGACATGCATTAAATAATAGAATTAATAACAATAACACATACAAACATTAAATAATACAATTAATAACAGCAACACAGACATACATTAAATAATAAAATTAATAGCAACAACACAGACATGCATTAAACAATAAAAATAATAACAACAATAACACAGACATGCATTAAATAATAATAATAATAAATAATAACAACAACACAGACATGCATTAAACAATAATAAAAGAAATAACAACAACGACACAGACATGCATTAAATAACAAAAATAATAATAACAACAACACAGACATACATTAAACAATAAAAATAATAACAACAACGACACAGACATGCATTAAACAATAAAAATAATAACAACAAGAACACAGACATGCATTAAAAAAAAAAAAAAATTAATAACAACACCACAAACATGCATTAAACAATTTTTTAAAAAAATAACGACACAGACATGCATTAAATAACAAAAATAATAACAACAAGAACACAGACATACATTAAATAATATTTAAAAAAAAAAAAAACACACACAGACATGCATTAAACAATAAAAATAATAACAACGACACAGACATGAATAAATAAAAAAAATAACAACAACAACAAAGACATACATTAAGTAATATAAATAGTAATAACAACAACACAGACATGCGTTAAATAATAATAATAACAACAAGAACACAGACATGCGTTAAATAATAATTTAAAAAAATAACAACCACACAGACATACATTAAGTAATATAAATAGTAATAACAACAACACAGACATGCGTTAAATAATAAAAATAACAACAAGAACACAGACATGCGTTAAATAAAAAATAAAAAATAATAACAACCACATGACAACATTAAGTAATATAAATAGTAATAACAACAACACAGACATGCTTAAATAATAAAAATAACAACAAGAACACAGACATGCGTTAAATAATAAAAAATAATAATAACAACCACACAGACATACATTAAGTAATATAAATAGTAATAACAACACAGACATGCGTTAAATAATAAAAATAACAACAAGAACACAGACATGCGTTAAATAATAATTTTAAAAAATAACAACCACACAGACATACATTAAGTAATATAAATACTAATAACAAAACACAGACATGCGATAATAATAAAAAAATAACAACAAGAACAACATTGCACGGCTCTTATACAGAGCAAATCGTTCGCATAACAAGAACGGGGTTTTCGGTCCGACATTCTACCAGCTGAGCTACCGCGCTCACCATGTATAGCCTATTGGTGATACAGACGATAGGTAGGTAGGTAACTTGATGTTTTACGCCCCGTCAACAAAGTACGACAGAAGAGGAAGAAACAGTAGAAGAC
>JABMCL010000204.1:20000-25000 GCA_018857735.1 Alviniconcha marisindica | reverse complement strand
GCGCGACCCGAGACTTCCCGACTAGTTAATAATAGACACTGCAGGTAGGTAGGTAGGTAGGTAGGTAGGTAGGTAGGTAAGTGTTGCTTAATGTCCTCAGATGTCAGCTGACATATTAGGGACAAGTTGTGACCAATGCCGAAGCACGGTTCAAAAATTCCCTTTACGTCCACGGAAACCAGAAGGCTCGTTAGGACGGACAGCCCAGGACGGCCACCTCGACTCTCACACAGCTCCTGAAGACTATGATCTTCACTGCCGTCAAGTGCCTGTCTATACAGTGAGTGACCTGGTGGGACGGATCGACGTCCATGCCTGCTCGTGACTAGTGAGGCATTCCACTCGCTCAAATAGTTTCTCCCAAGGCTCCGGATGTAATTACAGTAGAATGGAGGTGTTGATTCAGTCGAGACCGCTTCCTGCTTTTGAAAAACTTCCCAGGCTCTTACAGCCGTGTATGACACACAAGTGCTTTACGGGAGTCCGGCGGGCGGGAGGCTGACGTACATGGAAGTGACGTCATCGTGACGTCACACGACGGACGGAGTTCTCATGCACCCATGAATGCACGCGGATTAGCTTCGAGTTGGCGTGAACCTATATTACACAGGTCCATGCACTTGGTTGTACTCGCATCCGAGGACATTAAGCTACATTGACCGAACTTGGCGAAACTGAGCTGAAGGTCGGAAAGCGAAAACATCAAACTTCTCTAGAGCAGCATGAAACAAGCTTCACACTAAGAACACACTGGCGGCCTCGCTGAAAAGGTCTACTACTTTCTGTGGACGCCAAAGAATGGTGCCATTAATTCTGGCATAATATCAATGTTCCGAAATGTCGCCAGGAAGTTCAAATAATCGCGCGACCCGAGACTTCCCGACTAGTTAATAATAGACACTGCAGGTAGGTAGGTAGGTAGGTAGGTAGGTAGGTAGGTAGGTAGTGTGCTTAATGTCCTCAGATGTCAGTTGACATATTAGGGACAAGCTGTGACCAATGCCGAAGCATGGTTCAATATAGCTTTACGTCCACGGAAACCAGAAGGCTCGTTAGGACGGACAGCCCAGGACGGCCACCTCGACTCTCACACAGCCCCTGAACTATGATTATAGACACTGCTAATGCATTTTGGCCACCAAAAGGTTCTCCCTGACCAAAGAATGGTGCCATTAATTCTGGCATAATATCAATGTTCCGAAATGTCGCCAGGAAGTTCAAATAATCACGCGACTCGAGACCCCCGCCATTGCTGCTTGTTTGTCGAAGTAAACACGCCGCGAAAGGAACTAGATCAAGGGACGTGGCTTCGCGACTAGTTAGTAATAGACACCGCTAAAGGGTAATACATTCTGAAGCCGCCAAAAGAGAGTTGCGACCCCTGAAGTTCCCCAGCGGAGCGATGTCATAATTAATTATTGTGTTTGTGCTCTAACACTGAGTCAGCGACAGGAACTAGGTCAAGGGGGCGTGGCTTCGCGACTGGTTAATAATACTGTTCAAGGGCAGTACAGTTTGAACTCAAGGTTCCAGGCGAGATCAAAAGATCAAGAGATCTTAGAGGAGGGAGGTGGAGCTGGACCTTCAAGTTAGCCCAGAAGAGATCATGAGTAGGGAGGTGGAGCTGGGCTGCGAAATTTGGATTTCTTTCGCTTCGAGTTGTTCGTCAACAGCAGTGCAACGCCATTGTCCTTGTGACTCTGCCCATGCACGGCAGGTTGAAACGGCAATTGCGCAGTGCACTAGGTCGCTGGCAATGGCGAGGGACACCGCCTTAATCTCCATTGTTCTGGCGACGGTCCACGGTCTCTCCGGTCTTTTTCGGGCGGTATCCGCGGTCGAGCCTTCACTCTTTCGTCCCCTCCCCCGGCCCCTAATAAGCCACCTCGCTTCTGTGGACGTAAAGCAAAATGGTCCCAGTACAGTTTGAAGCCGTCAGAAGAGAGTCGCGTCCCCTGAACACACTCCCTTCAAGAGCGATGACATAATTAATTATTGTCACGTGTTTGTGCTCCGACACCGAGTCAGCGACAGGAACTAGGCCAAATGGTCGTGGCTTCGCGACTGGTCAAGGGCAATGCATTTCAGTCGAAGCCGTCAAAAGAGTTGCGTCCCCTGAACGTACTCCCTTCGGCCGGGCGATGCCAAAAAATTTTTGAGTTCGCCCGCATCGGCGGAAACCCGGAAAAAGGGGCGGATTTTCCCCCTGCTTTTAATGCGCCCTTTTTTTCCCGGGGACTTTCACTAAACCGCTGTTTTTTTGGGGGGGGGGGGAGGGGGGGTGGGGGTTTTGCCAGAATAAGCGCCCAAATCCCCGGTAGCTAGGTTCATCCCCCGAGTGAAGCACAGCCCTAACCTGCCCGGACTGAAACTGTGATGGTGATGCTTTATTTGTGTCGTTGACTTTGGGAAAAGGACGAAACGAAGAATACCCAGTAAACATCCCGGATCCGTCCGTTCCCGCTATTATTTATGGCCCTCGCCGGGTGGTATACCTGGGGAACCAAAAAATTTCCGGGGGGGCGGTGTAATCGCGCCTGATCGGTTAAAATTTTCCCTGAATCCCCCTGATCGGAATTATGCCAGATCCCCCTTCGTCCGCTCCGTTCCTCCCGGTCGGATGCTTTTTTTTTTTTTTTTTTTTCTTGCTTTTTTTTTTTTTTTTTTTTTTCCTTTTTTTGCGGGTGCCCCATTCCTACGGGAGAAACAGATCCCAATTTTTGGGAGCTAGTTGATCAGGTTGTCCCGTCAGTGTCCTTCAGGTGTTTGCGAAAAGCCAGCGCCGGACTGCCTGACCCCAAATTTTGCCCCCCCTCCTTTCCCCCCCACAAAAACCCTTGCCCACTTTCGGTTGAAACCCGGACCCCGGCTTTAAAACGGGGGCTGGATTTGCCCCGCGTGTGCTTCGGTGATCGTTGGGGCAAAACCCAGGGGGCCGGGGCCCCCCCTCCCCCCCCCCGCCCCCCTCCCCTTTTGCCCCCCCCCCATCCCCCCCAACGGGCCCCCCTCGTAAATAAAAATTTTCTCTTATCTTTTTCCCCCTCTTCTCCTCTCTCTCTCCCCTCTCTCTCCCCCTCTCTTTTTGTCTGTCTGTCTGTCTGTCTGTTTTTCCCTCTCTCTGTTTTTGTCTTTTTGTCTTCTTCTTCTCTCTTTTTTTTTTGTCCCCCTCTCCCCTCTCTCTTTTAATTCCCTTTTGTTTAGGCGGAGAAATTGTTTAAAAAAAAAGTTTATTTTTGTCTTTTTTTCTGTTTTTGTTTTTGTCTTTTTCTCTGTCTGTTTTGTCGGGTCTGTCTTCTTTTTCCCTTTTTCCCCTTCTTCTTCTTCTTCTTCTCTCTCTCTCTCTCTCTCTTCTCTCTCTTTTTTCAGAACTTTTTTGTTTTTTCCCATTTGGGTTTTTTTCACTGCTATTTTTTTATTTCCGTTGCAATCGCTTTTGGTTTATATGTGGTTGTTGTTATTTTATTATTTTTTTTAATTGCCCATTTTTCCCTGATGCTGTATTTGTCTATAGCCTTCTGTAAAAATTTTTGTCTTGGTTATTAGTGGTACTGAGCAAACCGGAGATATGTGAGTCGGCCTTTGTGTTTAATATTTTCCCGTTGAGAAAAAAATTTCCCCTTCCCCCTTCTCTCTCTCTCTCTCTCTCTCTCTCTCTCTTTTTTCCCTTTTCCCCTTCTTTTTTCCCTGCCCTTTTTCCGCTCTTCGTTTTGTTCGGTTTTTTTTTGTTTTTTTTTTTGTTAAGCTGCTATTTTTATTTTTTTTATTAATTTTTTGTTTTTTTTTTTTAATTTTTACGGGAGCCTGATTTGTCTATAGCCTTTTGTGATAATTTTAACGTAATTTCTTGGTTATTAGTGATTCCCGGGTAATGGTTTTGGAAAATATCTTCAGTTAGTAAATCCTCTCTCTCTCCAATCCTCTTTCTGTCTCTGTCGTTTTGTCTTTTTCCCCTTCTTCTCTCCCCTCTCTCTCTCCCCCTTCTCTCTCTCTCTCTCTCCCCTCTCTCTCTTTTTAAGCCCCTTGTTTGGGCGGGAGTTTAAAAAAGGGTATACAGGGTTTTTATCTTTTTTACCCTCGGAAAAAAAGGGAATTTTTCCCCTCTCTCTCTCTCTCTCCCCTCTCTCCCCTTTTTTTTTTTTTTTTTTTTTTGGCACTTTTCCCCTGCCGTCTTAAAAAGAAAAAAAACCCCGGGCCCTTTCCCTTTCGGCGACCCGAAAGGCCAGAAAAAAACTTTTTACAGATGCTAACCTTTTCCTTCCCTTTGCCCCGGGCCCATTGGGGGTTCTTGGTTTCTTCTTTCTTTTTTTTCTTTTTTTTTTTTTTAATACAATCAAAAATTTTGACTGTGCCCCCCCCCCCCACCCCCCCCCCCCTGCCCCCACCACCCCCTTTCATGCCCCCCCCACCCCCCCCCCACCCCCACCCTTTTCCGCCCCCCCCAACCCCCAGCGTTCCCTTTCCGATGGGCCCGGGAAACAACCTCCCCGGGCCGCACACGTCCAAAAAATGGGTCCATAAAGAGGTTAAACCTCTCTTGAAAGCCATCCCCCTGAAATTTGATGGGGACAGAAAATCGGCGGTGGGAAGTTTCCTCCCGGGAGAGACTTTCCCCGGGGCCTGTGCAGTATCATTTTCCCGTTTAAAAAAACAACAACAAAAAAACAAAAAAAACTAACAAATGGCGGAAAAAGAATTTAAAATAAAAAATAAAAAAAAAAAAAGGGAAGGGAAGAAAAAAACGGGAAACAAAGATGTTCTTGTTTCAACGGGCAACGAAAGGGGGGGTTAAAGGGGACGGAGAGAGAGAGAGAAGAAAAAGGGGAAAAGAGACAGAAAACAGAAAGAAAAGAAACAGACAGACAAAACGGACGGAAGAAGAATGCGGGGGGCAAAAGGGTGGGAGCGCCAAAGGGGAGTGTGGGGAAAGGTGTGGGGGTGGGGGTCATTGTTTTTTTTTGGGGCGGGGGCCTTTTAAACTTACAGGGGGGGTTGGGGGGGTC
>JABMCL010000204.1:10000-12500 GCA_018857735.1 Alviniconcha marisindica | reverse complement strand
GTAGGCAGACGGAGTGAGAGAAAGACCAGACGGACACTGATTTACTGTGACAAAAGAGATCGAAAGGCTCTGGGACTGAAAGGGACACACGCCCAAAGGGACGCCCAAAGGGACACACGCCCAAAGGGACGCCCAAAGGGACACCAAAAGGGACACACGCCCAAAGGGACACCAAAAGGGACACACGCCCAAAGGGACACCCAAAGGGACACACGCTCAAAGGGACACACCCAAAGGGACACACGCCCAAAGCGACACACCCAAAGGGACACACGCCCAAAGGCTAATTTCATGACAGCACTTCAAAGAACATTGAAGATCACACTTCCGCTCTAGAGGAATTCACGCCTTCCTGCATCCGCGACGAATTTCCGACTGAAAAAAGCAAGCAACCGGAATCAGCGGAGTGTGACTACAAAGCAGGCCAGCCGACACCCGGCAACGTGGCTGAGGCACAGGAAAGGGAAACCCATTGAACTCCAATTGTAGCTCAGTAGGGGGAAACCCAACCGCCACTGAAGAGCATCAGCCACACTCACCGAAAGCGAAACTACTACCGGAGGATGTTTGACGTCAGTTGATGATGTTGGTGATGATCGATTCATAATGGTAATTGAGACTATGACAGTGATGATGTTGATGCTGCCGCTGATGATGACTCGACGACGACGACGACGATGATGACGACGACGACGACGAGGATGATGATGATGATGATGATGATGATGATGATGATGATGATGATGATGATGATGATGATGATGATGATGATACTTCTGATGATGATAACTCTATGATGCTTATGATCATCATCATCATCATGTAAAGTCAAGTCAAGAAATTCTTTATTCCTTCAAAGGAAAATGTGGTTGCCAAAACATAAGAACAAAGACAGTGTACATGTGTAAAAGACTAACACTTAAAAGGTACGCAACAACACATAGTATTACGCACATCACAATATACAATGGAGACGACGACTCGATGATGACGAAGATGATGGTGTTGCTGGTGATGAGTAATGACTATGATGATGATGCTCTTGATGATGATAATGGTGACTCTATGATGCTGATGCTGATGCTGATGATGATGATGATGATGGTGGTGGTGGTGGTGGTAGTGATGATGACGACGACGACGACGATGATGATGATGACGGCTCTATCATAATGACCATGATAAAACTATACATATCAGTACATATCACTGTCACGATTATCACGAAGCGTAGTGGCCGGTGACTGAAACAGACATACCTGCTGCGCCTTTTTCCTTACTGGCCGGCGTATCTCACAGCGTATATATCCACTGATACTGCGAACACGCGCACACACTGATGATACACACGGCTGCAACCACAGACTGAGCTTGAAAACTGAAGAGGAAAAAAAAAAAGAAAAAAAAAACTAGTGTCTCTTCGCCGTTGACAACTAACTAACAAACCGTCAGGCCATATTATTTTGCCCTTCACCCTAAAACAGCCGCGCGTGTCAGTGTGATCCACCAACGGTGCGACGTTAGCTGCTACAGTCAGTCCTTCACTCGATCACTGCACTTCACTTCCCTTCACCTCACTCACTCACTCGGTGCCGTGTGCATTCTTTCTCCAGGGTAGTCAGGAGTTGTCGAGGCCTAGCTAGCTACTAGGCTATACTTACTTACTCACTTACTTACTTGCAGGCCGCATAGACTCAGACAAGCAGTAAACGCGGCACAAGTCAGTGACGACCCTGCATCTAATCCAACGCCCCTGACAACAAACCAGCATCCCATCAAACGTAACGGCGCGCACGCCGCGCCGACGGAGAAGGAGGAGGAGGAGGAGGGAGGAAGGAGGAAGGAGGAAGGAGGAGGCGGGCTGGTGGGGTGTGTGGTGGATGTCGTGTTCAAATATTGTTGACTAATGTCAAGGGCATGTGTGTGTGTGTGTGTGTGTGTGTGTGTGTGTGTTGTGTGTGTGTGTGTGTGTGTAGGAGGTGGGGGGGGGGGGTGTGTGTGTAGGAGTGGGTATGTGGTGTGTGGGTGTGTGTGAGGGTGTGTGTGTGTGTGTGTGTGTGTGTGTGTGTGTGTGAGGGTGTGTGTGTGTAGGAGGGTGTGTGTGGGTAGGAGGGTGGTGGGGGGGGGGGATGTGTGTGTAGGAGGGGGTATGTTGTGTGTGTGTGTGTGTGTGTGTGTGTGTGTGTGTGTGTGTGTGTGTGTGTAGGAGGGTGTGTGTGAGGGTGTGTGTGTGTGTAGGAGGGGGTGTGGAGGGGGGGGGGGGGAATGTGGTGGGAGGGGGTGTGTGTGTGTGTGTGTGTGTGTGTGTGTGTGTGTGTGTGTGTGTGTTGTCAGTGTGTGTGTGTATGGAGGTGTGTGGTGTGTGTGTGTGTGTGTGTGTGTGTGTGGGAGGGGGTGTGTATGTGTGTGTGTGTGGGGGGGGGGGGGGGGTATGTGTGTGTAGGAGGATGTGGTGTGTGTAGGATGGTTGTGTGTGTAGGATAGTGTGTGTGTGTGTAGG
>JABMCL010000204.1:0-5000 GCA_018857735.1 Alviniconcha marisindica | reverse complement strand
GGGCGTGTTCAGCGCCGACACACTGGGTTAAAGACAGGTTAAAAACATTGTATTATTGTGCACTGTGTAGATGGGGGCTCCCTGCGTCCCCGGGGGTCAACCCGGGTACTGGGGGAGCCCGGGACGTCACAGGGCATCCCGCACATTTACAGGTAGGCTGCCACCGGGCAGCTGTAGACGAGTTTGGCTGCGGCACGGGGCAGGCTCCAGCTCTGCTGGTGCCGCAGCGCCAGGCTTCGGACGCACAGTGGGAGTCCCAGACTGGTTAGACTACTGGTGACTGGTGCGAAGTGGGCCGAGCACTCTCTACAGTTAAATAAGATATGGAGGAAGGATATCGCTCCTCCGCATACACAGGGCTTGGGTACAAACATGGTCCGCCAGCAGTCCACGCGTAGCCGGTACATATGTGGGTACTCCGGGGAAGAAGACTCCGTCTCTGCTAGGAGGGGAGGCATCGAGCCACTCTTTGGCCGTGGCCTTGGCTCGAAAGTCTTCTTCCCGTTTCCTCCACACCCGTCGGGACAGTTTCGAGTAGATATCGGCTAATCCGAGTTTCAGTTCTAGGGTTTTGGATTCCAGTCGCCTGGCTCCTCTCTTGGCTGCCCTGTCCGCCATCTCGTTGCCCGAGAGGCAGACATGTGCTGGCACCCACTGGAAACGGACCTCCGTTCCGCGGGTGATCAGTTGGTGCACTACCGTCCCGATTTCCAGCACGAGATCCTCTCGAGCGCTGGTGTAATCGGAACGGATGGAGGAGAGCGCAGACCTGGAATCACTACAGATTACTATTGCACATGGTGGTGTACGTACTTCACTGATGTGCTGGAGCGCCATCAGAATGGCTGTCAGCTCAGCAGTGAAGATGGACACAGGTGGTAAGGAGAAGGACTTCCTTAGGCTGTGGAACTCAGGAATGGCAAAGGCGGCTCCAGCGGAGCCGTCCTCGAGCACTGAGCCGTCTGTAAAAATTTGAAGAAACTGTGAATATTTATTTTCTAGTAATTCATTCTTATTCGGCTTGGAAGAGGTGTCTCTGTCCCTCCGTCAGTCCCCCGCCACCTCCACCTCCACCCCTCCGCCCTTTCCATCAGCCGGGGGGGGGGGGGGGGAAGGGTCTGTCTGCCGCCGAGGCATCGTCCAATCCCGCTCCCTCGACCAAGTCGGCGACCAGGTCGCAGATGGAGGAGCAGTGGGAGACCCGGGTGGGGCCTCGGAAGGACCCACTCACCTCTTCGACAGTGGAATTATTAACAGTTTGACTGCGGAATACATACTTCGCAGTCATGAGTTGGATCTGGTCTCTCAGTGGTAGTAGCCCGGCATCCCGGTACACCAGATTGTGAGGCACGGACTGCGGTAGCCGAGTGCCAGTCGCAGAGCCCGGACCTCGATAGCGGTCAGACGCTTCAAGCCTGTCTCGGTGATGCTGGGCAAGGCCTCCAGGCCGTAGACCAGTCGCGAGCGTACCAAGTTCCTCACCAGCGACACAAGCAGCTTAGGTGGGTTCGCCCAGGGCTGTGTGCTGAGCACCTTGATTACATTCAAGGCGCGGGAGGCGTTGCGGGCGTTGTGATCCACGTGGCGGTTGTACCGCTGAAAAACGACCCCTAAGTACTTTACTTGGTCGGCCGGAAAAACATGTTCATCGTTCACCTTTATCGATATATCTTCGATACGTCGTGAGCAGATATGGAAGGGCAGAAAGACTGTTTTCTGGGTAGATAGGGTGAAACCGTTCACTTGCTTAATCGGATCACCCGTCCCAGTTTTCCTGAAAGGTTTCCATGCTGTTGCCATGTTTCTGTTGTTCTCTTTGTGAGCCTTCGGAGTGGGTGTCCCAGCCATATAGCCATCGTCGGCGTACTGGTTTAGCACTACCTTCCCCTGCACACAGCTTTCCACATCATGGACCATGATATTAAACAGTAGTGGTGCGATGACAGATCCCTGCGGCACTCCCATATCTATCTGCTTAGCAGCGGACATGGTCCCCTTCCATCTGACCTGCAACGAACGACCCGTTAAAAACGTTTTAATATAGTTAAAGATCTTGCCTGAGAGGCCTATCTTCTGAAGCTTTTGTAGCAGCCGTGCGTGCCAGACCTGGTCGTAGGCACGGGAGATGTCAAAGAAGCACGACAGGAGAACCTTTCTCCTCCCCATCGCTCTCCCGACGTGCTCCCCCAACTTCACCAGGTGGTCGGTGACACCCCGCCCCCGTCGGAAGCCGGCCTGGCACGCAGGAAACACTTTCTTCGTTTCACAGAAGTACTCCAGTCGGCGCTTGATCACCCTCTCGTACACTTTCCCCAAGTGCGACGTGAGGGAGATGGGCCGGTAGCTGGCGATCTCCTTCCTTGCTTTCCCTTGCTTATGGATGGGTACAACGACGGCGTGTTTCCACTCAGCAGGAATCGTACCCCCGTCCCAGCACCTCTGGAAGAAGCCGAGTAGAGTCTTAAGAAAAGACTCAGGCACCTCCCTCAGCATCTGGTACGAGACGATGTCCAGCCCGGTGGACACTTTCACTTTCTTGATCGAGGCTAGCGCCCGTTTCAGCTCAGTGCAGGTCAAAGGGGAGTTGACCGGTAAGCTGTCGTCCGCCGCCGGATCGGAGTAGACTGCCTCCCTTTCGCGTCGGAACTGACGCATGTCGGCGGGGAGGTTTTCACAGTTGCTGGCCTCGGGGGGAAGGCTTCCGCGAAGGCGTCCGCCTTGGCCTGGTCAGTGGTGTGGCCCGTTGTTTTGGGGGTCTTTGAGCGTACCAAGCTCCTCACCAGCGACACAAGCAGCCAAGGTCTGTTTTACCGGCTGAAACAGAATCCGAGAAAGCTAACCAGTAGTCTTTCTTGGCCTGGGCTGTAACCTTGTTACAATTCCTGTTGGCTAGTTTCATTTCTTCGTGTGTTTCAGCCTTTTTGGTTTCTGCGGTAGATTTTGTACAGCTTTCGTTTGGTTCGGACGGCCTCCTCGCAGTCTTCGTTCCACCAGGGGTTGCTTCCCGGCCGTCCCCTGCCGCCGCTGGTGGTGGGTATGGCAACCCTGGCCGCTTCCAGAAGCGACGAGACTATCCGGCTTTTAAACCCGTTTCTCCAGGTCCGGCTGGTCCACGTCTATGTGGGCGGATCCCAGTTCGGCCCGGAACCGGCCCCCGTCAGCCGATTCGTACTTGAACCTGGTTGCTGGAGCGGAGCTCCCCATGTCAGCCGCATGGGTCATGCTGATGGTGATGGGAAGGTGGTCGGAGGAGAGGGTTAAATCCCCCCCCACTCCACCAGCTAGGTCCGCTGAAGCGAAGGTTAAGGGCAATAGCCGACGGCCTCTGATCCGAGCGGTCCGGAATGCGAGTCGAGGATCCGTCGTTAAGGATAACGAAACAGCTGTCGTTGATCTGTGAAGTTAGGGCCGGAGAGGGAACTCTCCCAGCCCCGCTCCCAGCATCTGTCACGTACATTAAAATCTCCCATCACCACACAGCCGCCTTTCCCGCCCAGTCCCGATAGCCACTCAAAGCTAGCGCAGGGGGTCGGGGTGTAGCAGTTGACTATGGTGACATCGGGGTTTCCTTTAACTCGGACTCGTACCGCACAGGTATAGCCGTTGGCGGGGCCCGCCGTGTCCCTACAAGGGAAAAATTCATGTGTAATTTAACGTAGTTTACAGGCCATTCCCCTTTCCGCCCGGGGAGACGTCGGTCCACACACCGGGGGGTGATAGTATCCTTCCGGTGGGGCGGGCTTCTGAGGTTTTCAGTTCAGGGACTGTAATTTAAGAAGATAAAAGATCGACTCTTTCCCCCTTTTTGGGGCCCCAAAGGGTTTCTGCAGCAGAGCCCTGGGCCCTTTTAAACCCCGCCCTTACCCCCCGCGACCCCCCTTCCGGGCCCCTGGAAAAAAAAAGTTAATTTAAGGGGCCAAAGAAGGAACCACACTTTAGAGTTTTTTCCCTTAATTTTGGTCTAAATGCGTGTTTTTCCCGGCAAAAACTGGTCAGTGTGTATGTGTGTGGGTTATTCATGATCAATACGGGGATCAAATATGAAGCCCTATAAATTTAATTTTTCAGATTTTAACTTTTGCCATTTCTACCCCTTTTGGGTTTATTTGGTAAATTTTCTCCCCTCTCTATATGTTGGGCCGGCATATATAATAACCCAGGGCTGACCGGGGCAAAACTTAAAGGGAAAAAAACAACACAAAAACAACAATCCCATTCTCAATTTTTCTTTCCCGGAGGGCAACGGCACAAGGGAGATAATTTACGCTTCAGTCCCTTCGACTGCAGGAGCGCTCTGCTCATCGCTCTGGTTTCAGTTTTTTTTTTTTTTTTTCTCTTCAGACATACAATGGGGGCGCCGGGGGGCGCGGGATGGGGTTTTTTGTGTGTATGTGTGGGGGTGTGTGTTGTAGTGTTCTCTCCACTAAGTGGTCTATCGTCTAAAAGATTTTCAAAGGGGGGGAAAATTAGTTTTAATTCCCCCGCGTTCGCGGCTTTCAAGGGTCCGGGCAACTTGTCCCCCCCCCCCCACCCCCCCCTCCCCCCCCAACCGTTTTGTGTGTGTGTGTGTCTCCATACAACAGGCCCTGACTTTCAACTTTTATTATGTTTTGACATGGGTTCCCACACTGACACAGGTTTCTTGGGGAATTTAGCTGGGTGGGCCCGGGGAAAAACACCAAAGTTATATTTTCTGGTGTAACATTTAAGCAACTCTCTCACCTTTTTTTGGGGGTGTGTGTGTTGTGTGTGTGTGTGTGTGTTTGGGGGTTTTTTGTTGGGGAAAATAAATTTTTATTTTTATTTTAAAACAACTAAACAAAATTAAAAAATGCACTTAATATGCTACCGTATTTACATTTTCTCTGTTTTTCAAATCTTGTTCACAGGGTATAGATATATGTATCAAAAATTTTTTTTCCTTTTTTTACACATCTAATTTTCTTTAAAGGAAAAAAATAAAAAAAATTTTGTACTTAATATGGGGAAAACATAACACT